>VZRZ01002089.1:349354-600044 GCA_013398175.1 Climacteris rufus | reverse complement strand
CGGCCCCTCGCTGGGCTCGCCGGGCTGCCCTCGCTGCCGGGCTCCGGGAGCCGAGAGCTGCAGAGCGGGCTGAGGCCAGGGCGCTGCCCCGGCTCCCCCCGGCCGCGCCGCCCGGGCTGACCGCTTGCCTTCCCGCCCCGGGTGTTGAGCCCTCCCTCCGGCAAAGCCGGCTCGATCCGAGAGAAATGAAGCTGCCGAGTTGGAGTCTGTACCGCCGAGGGCTCGGGTGGCTCCACAGGCTCCGGTGCGCAGTCTGTGCGAGGGAGCGGAGCCGCCGGGAGAGGACCCAAGCCCGGGGTGGCGGTGTTGGTGGTCAGAGCCCTTCAGAAAACCAGACCTCTGGAGCGGCAGCTCTCCTGAATTTCCGATGCCTGTTGGTAAAGCAGGTGCAGGAAATTAAATGATAATGTTATTTGAACATGTATTCGCTTTGCTGCTGGTGGGAAGACTGGAAAAGTTCATCATGGTGTAGTTGCTGTCAGTGCGTGACAGAATAGCTCTGATGATGAATAATTGCGAAAATAATTATAAAAATGACACCTTAGGTATGTGGTTTGCTTTTCTTACAGAAAATATAATAAGCGAAATATTTGCTATTTTCTGTGTTTCATTAAATTCATTTGTAGTTATATGCCGCAACTGGCTTATAAGAAAAACTGGTACTGTCATTAGAGGACGAAAAGCTATGTTGTTGAAGCCAAATGTAGTTTAGTGAGATTTAAAATGGAAATTCTGTATAGGCTGCTCTGGGCGCTTTGCAAGGTAACGAAATACTGTATTTTGGTTTCTTTTGTTCTTAAACTCAAACAATTGTACGTTGCCTTTGTTTGATTTGGAGCCTACGTCAGCAGTCACTCTTAAGTGTTGTGACACCAAACAGTTTAGCTAATATATTGAAAGTTGAATAATAATTTGGGGACAAATATAAAATAAAATTAGTAATTACTAATGAAATGAAAATTCAGTGCCTTTACAACTAATATCTCTAAGTTAGTACTTCTAAGGTACTACTTCCAAGTTCATTAATAAAGAACTAAGAAGGAGTATATTTATAATTAATTTCTGAATTGGTGTAAGTCTCTTTCTTATAGATCCTTAAACAGATAAATTATATATTTGTATGTGACTTACAACTTCCTCTTCACAGTTCAGAAGTTCTTGTTTGTAGTTTTCTGATGGGGTGAGGCGAGAAGAATATGAGGCAATTGTTCTGAATATGCTTATTTTTTGTTTCAGATTTGTAGCTGTTTGTTCACATGTGTCCAGGGGGAGATGAAGTACATTGGATCCTGCATAGTTTGGCTCTGTATGGCAGTCTTTCTCCTTCCTGTTTCTGCTTCTGTGGCTGTCAGTGACCAGACAGGTACTTCCACTTTTGTTACCCATCACAGAACAAAGGCATAAATCTCAGTATTGACCAATTTTTAGCAAATAACAACAGCAGATAGAAAATAATATGAACAGAGAAAATGGTACAAGACTGTTCTAAATCTCTTTTCTGAAATGTCCTAAGTTTGAAACTGTTCCAAAGCAGCCTTTCTGCTTCCTGTGCTTGGAAGGTTCATGTTTAGCGGTAGTTGTAGTTCCTAGGAGTTTTGGTTTGTGCTTTTATTTGCTTGTAAAAACTTTCGTGATCAAAATCTTGTGGCTTTATTAGAGCAGACCAGTTATCACATTGACCTAAACAATCTAATGCTCATGTTAACCATACCTATACTTAATTCCTAGACTGGGTCACATGTTGCACACAAGCAAAGTTAAAAAAAACCCTTCTGTCTAAGAAGATGGGGGAAAGGAATATAGTGATATTGTTTAACTTAAAAGCTGTTACCTGTCTTCTGCAAATTTTCTCTTATTTCTCTGTTTTCTACTTTCTCTTACTTACCACGTTATCCAGTGTTCTCATTTAAACTCTACATTAACTCTCCAGAATGTGGTAAATTCTGTCTCAAAGACACGTTGTGTGCTTGTCAAATAAGGAACACCAGTTTTCTAGAATTGCTCAGCCTCAGCACACACCTCAACTTATTATAATTTTCCTACAATCATTAGCAAGGAGAACATGCTTATTGCTATTTAAATTAAGTTGGAGTGTTTTTTTTTTCAAAAATGAAATTAACTCTTAGTAATCTTATAAAAGATAATAGAAACTGCACATATGCAACAACTTGGAATCTCAATAGCACATTTGAAACTCAGGCCCAAGAAATTTAAAAAGTCAGTGAGTAGGATAATAATCCTTCTACTACTCCTGGAAACTATAAGTAATAATAATGAATAAATAATAAGTGTAATGTGTGGGCTCCGAGGTTATAGTAATGCATTGTGAAGAGTCTGAATTTAAGTCAAAGTCTTTTTTCCCCCTTATAGTTTTAGGGCGGTAAGACTAAGTGCTCTACTGATGAATTATTCTTAACCCCTCTGAGACATCAAGCCTACATCATAACTGTGAAATCATTCTGTCTGAAAGAAGCAAAATAAGTTTTATTCTCTGTCATTGGTGCGTTGCAGAAAGGAAGTTTTTAAAGCGCTAAAATGGTATGAGCGAAGAAGGTTCCCTAACTATATAAATAGAAAAACATTAAAACAAAATTTCAGGAAGCACTGTCTCTTTTCTTTTATATTCTTTCATTTTTTCCTAATGAAAAATGTCTTAGTAAAAGTTGGGCCAGCCACAGAAGATGTGACAGATACACTGAACTGCTAATAAACAGTGTATCTGAACTGTGCATTACATTCTGTTAGAAGTCTGTGCCTAAGCAGCCAGCAGTGAAGTTGCAGTTTTCCTTAACCTGATTGCCACAAATGGATCAAATATAGGTCCAATTGAGCTTCTAGGAAGAGGAGAGATGGAACCTCTGTTGTGTATAAATGATGGTATGAAGTTGAGAGAGGCTTCTTCAGTTTGTGGTGGTACAGGCTGATAGTGAGGAATAACAAGTAGAGAGCTGCCAGCTTGAGCAGCTCTGCCAACAGCTGGGGTGTGAGTTAAGCTCAAAGTTAAGCCTCAAGCTGGTAACAGTAAAGACTCTTCTAGAGTTTGTAGAGATGGTTACTGTCCAAAAAAGAAATACAAGTTGTAGGCCAGAAAGCAGGAGTTGGCAAAGAATTGACCCAGTAACGACCCAGTGGTGAAACTGGTACAGGTCTTTCTGCCAACCTTTTGTTAATCTGCCCTGTTCAGGTGAATTGAGTACTCTGTGTTGCAAAGTTGTCTTGTTCCAGTTTGATAATTTGTATGCAGATGAATCTGTTACAAATTGTAAATGTGCTTACTTCAACAAGAGAGGACTATCTAACTTTTTTTTTCTTTTCTGTCTTACTTTCAGTTGCTCTTTCTTGGGCCTTTGTTCTCTTCTATGTACCAGTTCTGTTTGAATCAGCATCTGTCCTTCTCGATTTTTCTTCTTTCAACAGCATATGCATAGCATTTATTTCTCACTGTGCTAATATGAAAGCTTTTCCAGCAAAGCACATTTATGTAGGATCTGGGATTATTGTATTTACATCCTGAAATTTCTCACCTGATCTACTTGAACCTAAAGGAATGAGTTAAAATACACGGCAAAGTGTAAATTAGAGTTAATTTGAGAGTAGTGAGGGAAAAAAGTGTGCTAGGGGAAGGATTAAATTGTGTACATATGTAGGGGAGAGCTTTCTGAGCAGGCATGCTGAGTATACTTTGTGACTTATTCGTTGGATCAATATTGTAATAAATAAATATCAATATTGAAAAAAGAGTCAGAAGCTGATAGAGTATGCTGGATCTACTCAGAGCAATCCTCTTTAGGCTCTGAGCATGCCAGTAATCATTAGATTCACATCAAGGATTTCTGTCAGTTCTCACTTGTCCAGAAGTTCTGATATGCTGAGCATTCATTAGAAGGAAAAACTCACTTCTCATGACAAAATATGGCAAATCTGAGGGAGAGAGTTCAGGAGTTTTTCACAGTCATATTTTTGATCTGACTTCAAGAATATTTTCTTCATGTTGTCAACTTATTATTATTGGGAATATTTGGGGCTTGAGTGTGTACATGAGCTCTTTCTGTAGTGACACATCAAGTTCTAATTTGATCATTATGGAATGCTTTATATTAAGAATATTAATACTTTGTCTCATTCCCAGATCATTGCTTCTTTTTCAACTTTCTTTTACAATTACTGTTTTTTTGAAGTCACTTGCTAATCCATGAAAAATGTTGTATAAACAAAGTCCTGGGACTGTCAGGCATGGTGAATTTCCATTGCCTTTTGACATGGAATGTGTTGTGAAAATTATTGGCTCTAGATCATAATTTTACATAGGCACTTTAACCCAAAGACAGTGAGTGGTTTCAAGTATGCAAGTCAGTTCAGCTTTTTTGGTTTTAATGTTTTAGTACAGCAAGATACTTCTCAAAATCAAGATAATGACTCTGCAGTAACTCTCATATATAATATATTAATATATTAGTATTATATATATAATATATGACTATATATAATATATTCATATATTGATATTCCCATCCAACCTGCCCTTGAATGTTTCCAGCGATGGGGCATCTACCACCTCTCTGGGCAACCTGTTCCAGTGTTTCACCACCATTATTGTAAAGTCTAGTCTAAATCTAACCTCTTTAGTTTCAAGCCATTACCCCTTGTCCTGTCACAACAGGCCCTGATAAAAAGTCTGTCCCCATCTTTCTTACAGGCCTGCTTTAAGTACTGGAAGGCTGAAGTAAGGTCTCCCCAGAGCCTTCTCTTCTTCAGGCTGAATGACCCCAACTCTCAGGAGAGGTGCTCCAGTTCTCTGATCATCTTTGCAGCCTTCCTTTGCACCTGCTCCAGAAGGTCCTTGCCTTTCTTGTGTTAGGGCTGCAGATCTGAAGGCAGTGCTCCAGATGGAGTTGTCTCATGAGAGCTGATGGGCAGAATCACCTTTCTTGACCTGTTGGCCGTGTTTCTTTTGATGCAGCCCAGGATATGATTGGTTTTTTGGGCTGTGAGCACACACTGTCAGCTCACCTCCAGCTTTTCATTCATCAGTATTCTCAAAGCCTCATTTTCAGGGCTGCTCTCAATCCCTTCATCCTCCAGCTTGTTCTGATACTGGGCATTGCCCTGACCCAGGTGCAGCACCTCGTGAGGTTGTTGAAACTCATGAAATTCGCATGGCCCCACTTCTTGAGCTTGTCCAGCTCCCTCTGGATGGCATCCTGTCCTTCAGGTGTGTCAACCACACCACTCAACTTGATGGCATCTGCTAATTTACTGAGGGTGCACTTGATCCCTTCATCTGTGTCATTAATGCAGTTATTAAATTATACTGGTCCCAATACAGGGCACCATTTGTCACTGATTTCTATCTGGACATTGAGCAGTTGACCACTATGCTCTGGATGTGATTGTCCAACCAATTCTTCATCCACCAAGCAGTCCATACAGCAAGTCTCTATCTCTTCAATTTAGAGATATTGTGGGGACCATGTCAAAGGCCTTGCAGAAGTCCAGATGACATCCATAGCTCTTCTCTTGTCCACTGATAGATTAACTCCATTCTACTAGTGTGGAGGGCTGCCAGCCACTGGCACTGGAGCTCTCTGCTCTCCCTTGGAGGAAAGATGCCTGAAGGCCAAATCCCCAGAGATAAGAACCCTCCTACAGCTCACGGTGACCAGGAGTTACCCCCAACATGCCTTGCTCTTTTTATGGTAATAGTCTGTATCCTGTTGGCTAAACTGATGTCCATCCCACCCTGCCTTCCCCATATAAACCCCCTGTGAGCACCTCTGATTCCAGGGAAAAGCCTGGCCTCTGGTTGCCTTCACAGGGATGGCTGAATAAAGCTTACCTGTGGAATTCACCATGCAAGGCTCCCTCATCTCTTTCCATCCCCGGGCTTGCCCAGGTGGTCTCTTTGAGCTGATCTCACAAAGAGCTGCATCACTACGAGCTGAAACCACTTCTAGCCAAAGCAGCTACACTCTCTGAGACCACCCATCACTCCAGAGAAGTTGCAAAGGCCTCTGGAAAGGCTCTTCCCTTGTGGGAAGCTTTCTCTAGGAAGGTTGCAACCCTGGTTAGCCCTTGGGCACCCCCCGGCTTGGACATACTAGGACATTGGTTTAATCATGAAAGACTGGCCCTTGGTGAAGCAGTGCTGGTTGTCTCAAATTATATGAAAACCTGTTTTTCATTACTTATTCTTCTTCATGGGGGTATCCTAATCCCTGAACTCTCTTGCTTGGACTTCTTAATTCTGCCTGCCAGTGCTGTTACTTTACTTCCATAACCATCTAAATAGTCACCAGACTTGGAAGTTGACTTCTTTACTGTATCATGTTTCCTCCATTCCTCCCACCCTTCTCTTAATATACAGATTTTAATGTAATATGATCTTCTTTACAGAGTAAAAAAAGGAATTAAAAAAATCACGTCTTATTTTCTGGTGCCTCTGTACTTGAGGCTACAGGTATGTAGGAAATCTGAACTCTTGACCTTATTTGAAAGCAGGCCAGCTGGGTCTGCTTATCTTCAGTATGATTACCTTTGAGGTGGACTTGTTGAATGTCATTGCTGATATTTTCTGGTGTCTTGCAAGCTCTAGGAAGGTTCCCAATGTCTGTATGTTTATGAAGCCTGATCCAGTAAGAATATGAGAAAAAATCTTGGCTAATATGGGTTTCTGCCTGAAGCTTGAGTGGACATAGGATGTGGGTATATGTTAGCTTGGGCTTTGCTGTTTGGCTGCGTTCATTAGGCCGGTCATGCTCAGTGATTTAAACTTCAGTGCCCTTGCAATGTGCGTGTCAGTGGCAGTAGGTGGCAGCTAAAAACCTCACCTGAATGTGAAGTTTAATTATAAAGTGGCACATAGGTACTTGTAAAGTGAATGTAACCATCACAGGTTACACTTGATCTGGAGAAGACAAGAGTGCCCATTGGAAGGGGAAGTTCCCACTCAGGAAGTGCACACAGGAGATGTCTGTACAAGGGAGATTGAAGCACACACCAGAGTCTCCTCTATTCTCATTTGCATGGAATGGAAAGATGAGCATGGTGCCTAGATGGAAGTTGCAGTGTGCTTCAGCAGGTGTTCTGATCATTCCAGGAATTTGGAACATGCCATTGCATGTTGCAACAGATATGTCTAGATGCAACACCTTTATTTTTTTGCATCATGCTATTAGAAAACTAACAAAAAATTCTTACTATCATCTTACTGGAAACTGTTAAGATAATGATCTGTGATGCATCTGCTGTCTGCATAAATACATATTTTCGAAATTATTAGGTGGATTTTATATTAATAAGCTCACAACTAGAGCTCATTGATTTATAAGGATCAAGGCCTAATTTGTCGTATGGATAGGTGAAGTTGTTAATTTATAAGTTGACTTGACCTTTGATATAATTTGTTTAATGTGAATGTTGTAGTGCAGTCTCCACAGATGCAGTTTTATCACATGCAGAGCAATGTAGTGTATAAATGCAAGCTCATTCTTTTTACTATTCCATTAATTTTATAGTATTGTATTTTAACAGGGCAGGTAGGTTCATGGTTTCCATACCTGGATTAGCAGTAAGGGTCGTCTTTTTCTTTTCCTTTCCTAAATATCTTCATACAGACCTTCTCATTCAGCTATCCACAGGAACAACTGTCTGTTTTGTCTCAGGCTAAAGAAAATGTAAGGATCTGCTACCAGAACTAAAAGTCATGGAAGAGGTTAACTGTACAAGCTGTAACTGTAAAAAGAATTTTCATCAGTCTATAGTAATGAAAGTTGTTGGTCTTGGTATGGAGATTGTTTGGTCTTATTATTTGAGAGTTTTCCCTTAGCTCTCTGGTAAAAAGAATAGCATTGGACTAAAGAGGTGCATCAGCAGCATGTGATAGAAGATTCATAGTAACTCTTTCAGTTCTTCTAGGGATATGGAATACAAAAAAAATAACTAACACTTAAATGGACTGTCTGTGCTGTGACTGTTACGCCACTGATATAAATAGGTCCAGAGTCCAGTCTGTGGCATGTGAGGAATCATTGCTATCATCTGGGTAACACAAAAATTAAGGCTTGAGCCTTTATTTGGAGTTGGAAAAAAGTGATTGCAGGGAATAAGGTAAAACTTCCTAGTCCTTCACTGCTCAACATTCATGTAAGTTTGCTGAAAAAGAAGAAAGCACACTTGTGTCCCAAGTTCTCTAGGGCTTACATCAGTTTAGGGTAAAATCAGCAGTAAGTACTAACTGTCTGTTCTTGTTATAAGTACTGTCAAGAATTTAACCAAAAAGAGAATCTGCCCTGTAGTTGTTATCTATACATTGAAAAATCTCATGGTTAGAAAACTCGTAGATTTAAGAAAAAATATCTGTCAATGCATGTCTCACATACTATTGTGATTTCAGCCATAAATGGCTTCCTTTATGCCACCTTTTTCTTAGAACCATACTTAAGGAAATCTACCATAACCATTCATTGTTTTAGAGTGGCTGTGTATGGAAGCCTCATTCATTGTTTTAGAGTGGCTATATATAAAAGCCTATAGTTTAATAACCTGTATGTGATTGAAGGGTGAGGTTTGTAGGCTAAAGGGTATCTAAGGTGAACCTGTTTCTGTCCCATACTGTGTGTGGGTATATCAAATGGTGTATTGAAATTGCTATGTTACTATGTAATTCCAGCGAATGCTTTTTTCACTACATAAAACCTCCTGCAAACCAAGAATGATGGAAGATTTCACTTCAGAGATTTCAACATGAATATTCTTTGCAGTTCTGCATCTTTTCTGGGGAAAGGGAATTTAGAGAGCTTTTCATACATGTGTTTCTTCTCATTTATCAAGAAACTATATTTATCTGTACAGGGAAAAACATACATACACGTATTTATGGGTTCATATGAGGGAAAGAAAAAATTTATTCTCTTAGAGCCTTAGAAGTAGTTTAATTTATCTGTGATGTTACTTGTAATAGTAGATTGTTAGTTGTAATTGTAATTATACATGTGAAGGACACGGAATTTAATTAATCTTGCCAAACAAAAAGTGTTTCACCTGGTCTGTTCTTTAAACAGTTGACATAGCTTTCATTAGCCATACTGTAAGGAGGTGTCTTTATGTCTGTATTATATAATCTAGTTTCACTTTTACTAGTGATTTCCAATTAGCCATTCTTAATCCAGATCAAATACTGAGATATATTTTATAGCATTTAAGAATTTTGAAGGATAATATGCTTGCTACATAACTGCAGAATGAATTTCACATGCTTTAAAATACAAATATAGCTATTTTGAATGCTGATGTTTGGTCTGGATGCTCTTATGAAACATTTAAATATAGATGATTTCCAGGTTAATGGTAGGACATTCCTTACATTTTTCTTTGAACTAATGTTTCAGAAAGCCCCTTGACCTTCATTGTTCAGAGGCTTCAGATATATGGACATCTTTTTAGTTGCATCAGCTCAGAAAACTCTGTTCTTGATAAGCTTATAGGTCAAATATAATTTCTTGTTATCTTTCATTTGCTATTTTCCTTAGGATTTAGCAGGGCTATTTGCTAAACTTGTTAAATAGCAAGCCTTATTTCTGACCCCTGCACAAAAGTGACATTTCTCTGTATTTGCTTCTTAAAAGCGGGCATTCCTACGTATCTATTAAAAAAAGAACATAAAGGACTTAATGCAAGTAGGATATTGCATATTAATACTACACTGTTTTATCTAAGGGTTCAGTTAGATTTAACCTCAGATTTTAGCATGTTCCACATTTTAGAACATGTTGCTTTGATTCAGACTTACTCCCCTGCTTAATTTTCAAACTTTTTTTTCCAAAATATAATATTGCTTCATATTCATTAATGAGGGGAAAATATTTTTGAATAATACAGTCAGAAATACAAAAAGAACTTGGAGGAGATGTTGCTGCTTTATAGAGTGTTGTAGATGGAAATGGCATGGTAAGAATTTAGTGGTTTTCTTCTGGCTATATTGTTCAAATGAACTTTAATCACGGGCAGCTGAATGAAAATGTGATACAAATTCTATCTGCTCTTGTTTAGATTTTTTAATTTTGTTTATTGCTGCTTTTCATATCCTAAAGAAGCAAAAATAAATGTTCCTGTTAATATTACCATCACTGTCACGATTGTTCATCTTAGTTCGATAGCACTTTACAATAGATACTAAACTGTGTTCTCTTGAAGGTGCTGTGTGTCCTTTAATGAAAACACTTGCCCGTCATCTCAAACAAATCAACAGAGACAGTCATGGTGTTTCAGGTAAATGACTGAGCTAATCAGGATATCTATATTAATTGGCTGGTACTGGTTGTAACTATAGTCTGACTGAAGCTGCCTTTAAAAATTGAAAGGATAGGACAGAATGCCATCCCCAAGCTCCAAAGGCTACTTCTGCTTTTAGGAAGGTGAGGTTAAAATCAGAACATGTTCTTCTTGGAGAGTGTTAGTTCAAGTTCAGCAGCCACACTGATTTCCATGGTTTTTCCCAGTCCTGCATTCTTATCAGTTTAGATTATAAAAGGAACTAAAAAATGCATTTTTCAAGTGACAAAGTCATCTACCAAGAGGATTTTGCATGAATCCTTTCAATAAAATGATTATTGAAAATTTCTCTGACTTTCTGCTTTTCAAAATAACTTGTCAGTATGTGTTCTAGAAATATTAGTATGCTCATATTCAAGTATTCCAAAATTCGTTATTTACTTCTGGTTTTTAAATTCCATTAAATTGTATCATATTGTGTCATATTTTATAGGGTTTGATCTGGCAGAAAGCTTTTCTTTAAGGCAAACGTCTTGTGGAGGGGAAAAGATCTGTTTTAAACTGGGAAGTGCACCTCTCATCAGAGATACAAGGTAAGATACTACTTTCATGCTTAGCTTTTAAAAGATAGAGCTCAGACTCAATGCTGCTAATTAACTGAATTACTGAGCAGTATATCCAAAGGATGCCACAGAAAGCAGTATGTTTGCTTTCTGTGGGAAGCATTTTGATTTTGGTGTGTTTTTCTTCTGAAATCTGAAAGTATCTAGGTAGTAAGTTAATTGAGAATAGCGCTTTCTCAAATCATGATTCTGATACTGAAAACTCCACTGTTAATACATAAATATTTATAAAACAAAAAAAAAAACAAATAACTTTTGTGGCATGAGAGATATTAATCTCCCCTCAGTGAAGTTGTCTGTCCTCTCTTTCATTACTGCTGATAGGATTAAAAAGAGAGAGAGTATCACCATTTCCTTGAATGCTGTTTTTTTATTGTCCTGGTATTCACATCTTCCCTTTGAGCAGTAACAGCATGGTGGGTACTCAGCATAAAGGAGAAAGTAGGCAATGTCCTGTTCTAGAACAGAGTGGGATGGAAGGCAGAGACTGCATGAAAAATGAATAGGAAGGTGAAAGAGAGTAAGGCACAATTGGATTGGATGGACTTAAGTTTGCATAGGGACAAGGAAATGTCAAGAAGCAGTCAGGAATGTAGTTTCATGTTCCCTGTGCTCAGTGGAGAGAGAGGATCATCTCAGAGCTTCTTGGTTGAGATGTGCTCTGAGTCATGGGACTGTGGTTTCTGTACAGCGTGTTCCTGTGATGACAAGGGAAGCAACTGTATTCCCATGGCTTCAGGTTGGGTATTTTCTGTTGCAAGAGGCCTGGTTCCAGCTTGCCTAGTAAAAAAATACACCTGGCCTTCAGACTTCCCCTTTGCTTCCATCCTGGGCTTAGCAAAGGGGGACTGTGAGTTGCATGTGGCCAGGGGGATTGAAGAAGAGAAGAACTGGAGACAGCTAGACACAAAACAAAGTGATCTTTGTGAGAGGAGTGTGATTAAACTAAGAGAATCTAAATATTCTAATTTGGTAGATAAATTCTAAGTGTGCCCGATGTATTCGATACTGTAAATGTTAGATTTTTATGATAGTGTGATTCTGCAAAGTTAAACTAATCATTACCTTTTTAAAAAATACCTTGGACATTAGCTATTGAAGGAAAAATGACTAGGTAAAATCAGTTGACACAGAGTGTGCTCTTCTTTTCATGGGACCTTTCCAGTATTAACCAGATTGTCTTTAGAAGAGGAACAGGAGAAATTAGGTACTACCCATAAATGTCTTTCCTAACAATATTTTGAGAGTTTTTTAGTAAGAAAACTTTTAAAAAAATATTATTAATTTTTAAGGTTTTTACAGATTTTTTTTCCATGTATGGGAATTTGAGGGAAACATGAGACTGTAGAAGAGTAGAAAACCAAAGCAATAGCAAAAATTGTGAAGCAATTTTACTTTAGGAATAAGAAGCTAAGAAATGCATATTGCAAGCTGACTTTATTTTGAAATGGTAAGAAAATCAGTGGCAAAAATGGAGTAGAGAGGAGCTAGAAATAGCAAAAGGGTGAATGATTTAAAATTCATATTATTTGAGGTAAAATCCTTGATTCAAAGTATTGATTTCTAAGAATTTCTCAGTGGTTTTGGAAGTGGCCTGAGAGGGGATGTTGAAGTTAAAAAACATAAGGATGTTTTCTTGGCTTTTATTAGTAGGCCTGAATACTAATGTCTATTTTATTTTCTTCTTTTGAAAGCAGTTTATTAGTGAAGGCACTGAAAAGTGGAAATGCTCATAATGGCTGATCGCTGAGACTTAACAAAGCCCTAATTATTAGTAATTCAAGGAAAATACTTGAGAAAGCCACAGTGCTTTTTTTTTGTTTGGTTTTTTGCATTATATTTTTTTCCTATATTGTATCTCTTCAGCTTTTTGAAGGGAGAGAAAAATGCCTAGTTTTTCTTTAATGCCCGTGTAACTTTGGCAGGGGCTAAATAATTTCAGTTAAAGGTAAACCTGGAAGGGAGGTGACTTAGTTTTCATGGTCTCTTGCTTCTCACATTCCTCTCCTCCCCGGTTATTTTCTTCTATGTATCCTCATTAAAGAAAAAATAAAGATAAAATCTTTCCAGTTTCCCCTAGAACTGTGTGTATCTAACGGATGAAAACTTTAGCTGGATGAAGCAACTGAGATGATTATCAATAAAATGCATATCAGTGCTAATATATTAATATAGTTAGGCAGAAAATTAGTATCCTTTTATTTATGATAATAAGGTACAAGAAAACATTTTCAGTCAGCTTGCTGTGGAAGTATACCTCTTAAATATGTCTTTCTGAACAATAAAAAGCTTAAAAGTATTATGAGTAAGATTCAATCAATCATGGCAGAATTTCTGTTAAATCCTAGTTCTTCATGGCAATAATCTTGCTCATCCTTTTTTAACCTTTCTTCACAGAAATGCATACCATTAAAAAAGTTAATTCTGTTCTTAATTATTTCAGTTTGTTGAATATAAAATGGCTTTTGGATGTTGAGACAACATTTGGGATTTTTTTT
Organism: Climacteris rufus; assembly: GCA_013398175.1. Lineage (NCBI taxonomy): Eukaryota > Metazoa > Chordata > Aves > Passeriformes > Climacteridae > Climacteris > Climacteris rufus. Next base: position 586,654 of record VZRZ01002089.1, on the reverse strand, counting down.
TTTAATTTTGTTTAAAGTGTGTTTTTTTGAATTCTTCAGAACTTCTATGATGGTTTTTAAAAGTAAGAGTAGAGGACAGTCAAGAGCATGAAATCAAGTTTTTACATGGTAGGGTTACAATGAAGGATAGTCAGAAACTTGGATATCTGTCATCATAACCTTATAATTTACTTCATCTCGTGTTACCCATGTACAATATCTTTTAATTAATTATTTTTATTTAAATCTGCTGCTGTTACATTATGTCAGGTTGTGTGGTTCCAGACCCCTTGTGTTATTAGATGGTGTTCAGGATCATTCTACCTCAGAAAATATTTTAGTAGACGTGGTGTGCAGTAAGCAGCAGAACAGTGTTATCCATCCTGCAGGAAATTGAGAGTATCTGATTAAGCTGACTAGCAAGTATCAAGTAACTTGGCACATCTCCTCTTGCATTTCATTCATTCAGTTGTAGTGTGGGTAATAGAAAGATATGCTGTGCCATTTTTCTTGTGTGATGCCATTTTGGTTTTTTTCAATGGGCCTGGAGTACTGTTTCACCTATTTATATGTTGTAAATAATTTACAATGCACTGTCAGCTTGGGAATTGATTACGTTTATTTATGTTGGACTTTAGTTATAGGTCTTTATCTCTTTCTGTGATGGAGTTCTGTATATATTTTGTCTCCTGATAGCAGATGGATAGCTTTTCTTATGCTCCATGTAAATGACTGTTAATTATTAATGTTATGACAGTAATTATGTAAGATTAAAGAAAGATTTTAAAATTAAAATACTGTGAGCTGCTTATTGCAGTTTATGTGAACTTTAACAGAAGTGATTCCTGAGGAAAGTAGTGTAACTGAGCCTTTGAGCCATAAAGAAATTCATAGCAAAATTGTCAGACAGTCAGTCTAATTCTATAGTCATAATCACACCATAGAATCATAGAATAATAGTAATTATATAATGCTTTAGTTTTATCTCAGTAAAAACATTGTAGACTCATTTCTTCTCCAGAGTTTGACATGTGCTGCCTATGTAGTATATTCCAGTGTGGCACAGAGCTTGCTGACAAAGGCACACGGGGCTCTGTGTTGATAGCATTCCTTTAGACTTGCCAGCAGTATTCAGTACTTCTGGACATGAAGCCTTTTAGGCTGATCTTTGTTCTTTAGTTGCCTTACAGTAAATAGCATTATGATGAATTTATTTCACTTTCTCTAAAGATGCATCAGATATCAGCTGTTCCTCATTCTCACTTTCTGTATTGCTGGTGGGCCTTTTTTTTCCTCTTCTGAACGTGCCAATAAAGGAGATAATAAGCTGATTTCAGATGAGTTTCAGAGTGTTTTTGAAATGGATATTTATGATTAGCAAATCTTTATGGCACAGTCACAGCTTTCTTATTTTGTAGTTTGTTTGGCTTGACAAACCCTATTAATCTACCGAGGAGATTATCATAGCTGGCTGTTAAATGATCTGAGTTACAGCAGTTGGGATTACTCTCACAGCTCTTTTAGGAATTCTTCCACTTTCATTGTAAGATACTACAAAAGAACTAGGATTTTGACTGTATTTGGACTACGAGCTTCACCAGCAATGTTGTTGCTCGCTGCTGCCAGAAGAGTTGTGGCTTGGGCCATATTTCAGAGAAAGTGTTTCACCTCCTTGGGATGTCTAGTTACTGGAGGAAGAAATACTGTTCCCACTTGCCTCAGTAAATTCCAGTCTGGACCATCCTTTCTGCTAAGAACAGAAATTTGTGATGAAAGAATATTTATGTGGGGTTTTCTGTTTGTTTTTAATGCTAACCTTTTTAATCGCAAAAAAAAATGCGGAGGGAACTCCATTTCCTAGAGCACAGCTGACATCAAGTGAGGCAGTTTCTGTGCTCACTGTTAGAAGCCTTTTCAAAGCCAGCAATTTGCTTTCTCAAAGCCACCTATCTCTGTGTGGATTTGCAACCCTTTACTTTGCTGTCTGTCCTCTGGCTGTATCTGCTGAGACCCCTCTCTTCACCAAACTAAAAAATATCAACCTCTTTTCATAAGCTTCAGCTCTCCATGAAGGAGGTCCTCATGGACATGATTTTTTATTAGTTTTGAACAGCAGAGTTGGGTTCAACAGTCTTCTTGAAAAATATACTGTAAGCAATATTTTAGGAAGTTGTTTACGTATTTCTTAAATATAATATAGAATGGATAGATGTGTAAATTACTGGTTTCCAAAAAAAAAAAATCAAAGACTTTTTAAATATGAGTGAAAGTGGCAGTGAGTTATTATCCTTACTTTGAGGCAGTAGTTACAATTATTCAAACTAGCTTTTATCTGTGGTTACACAAAGTCCTGCTAGCCTTTGGTCTGTTAAAATATTAGATGGTTATGTAAAAAAACCACCTCTCCACTACTATATCATTTATTTATTTGAGGTCATTTGAGCAGCTGGAGCCAGCAATGCTAAGACTGAAATGTCTGGTATTTTGGTTGCAGGGTATTTTCAAGGAAAAGGCCTTGTCTTTGGAATTTGCCTCCTGAGTGTGGGAGGCTGAGTTTAGTACAAATTCTGATGCTTCTTCAGGTCCTTCAAAGCATGGAGCAGAAGCTGTAGCAATTCAATCTTTTTTCTGAAATAGTATAGTTTGTGTTTATTTCCAGAAACTTCAAACCTTACTGCATTTTAGAAATTAAAAAGAAGGAAAATACAGTGATTACTGTTGACTGAAATATTGGTGTTGTACCTACCTTGTAAATACCAATTTTTTAATTTCACAACTAAGTAGAAAAGTGGAGCCTCTTACCATGTAAAATGACAGACCAATGCTTCTTTTAAAGAATAATGACATGTGAATATCTTTCTGCATGTTTGGGCTTGTTTCTACCTGAAAAGTTACAAGAAATATGCCAATTTTTATAAAATTCAAAATTCAGGTATTAATTGATTTTAATGTCTATAGTGAGCTTGAATCATCCTGCAATTTAACACGTAATTTACTATGCAGAAAGAATTGGGAAAGCAAAGGTGAAGACAGAGGTGGCAGAGGGGAAGAGTACATTTAAAAATGTATAGTACTTATATTAAAAGCAGGCTGTGAAGCAACAGAGAGGTAGAAAATCTATTTTAATTAAGCCACTGACTGTAACAAATTGGAATTCTTTGATCTGTAGTGTGTTCCCGACAGTGGAGCAATTAGTGGGGCAGTGTCATAGTGGTGGAATTGGTAAAACATTGTTGGAAGAAGCAGACTCTCTCTTTTCCTTTTTTTTCCCCAGTGATGATGTTCTTGCTGTAAAGCACTTGCAGATGAAGGGAGGCTTTTGGGAGATGTGTGCTTTAAGGGCACTGGTCCACAATGAGAATGTGCAGGAGACCAGCAGTGTTTGTGTGGAACCCATTGTGCCTCATGGCAGGCAATAAGCAAATCACAGAAGTACCAGATGAACAAATAGTAAAGGCAGTCTACTCTTCTTACATAAAAAAACTTTCCTTAATCTGGAAAACATGTATTTCAGTGTTATATATGTCTGTTAGCCTTTGTTTTAAAGGAAAAATCTGTCCAGCCAAAACTACTATTTGGAAGAAAATAAAATTAAGAGCTTGATTTCACAGCATCCATCTCCAGCTCTCAGCCTCATGTCACTTCCTCCACATCAGCATCACTTCTCTGGTCAGCAAGGCTGGCAGCTGATCCCTGTGGCTGTGTAGCCAGAAGTCTCTGGAGGCTGTGCAGCCTCCAGTAGTCACAGCAGGGAAGGAGCAAGATAGGCTGCCCCAGCCTGAGCAGAGTTGCCTTCAGCAAAAAAACCCCCTGAAATTGTACCTTCAGTTTTTAACCTGCCCTGTGGAAAACAATCCCAGTGTTCCTTTTGAAACGATGGCATCTGCAATTTCACTTTTGCTATATATTTCTGTAGGGAATTCCTTTCTATTTTCATCTGATATGGATGCCAAAACTACTTTTTAATTTTCTAATTGTATAAGAGAACACAATCTAAAACATACATTGTCATAGGTACTGCAGTAGCTAGACAAAGTTATTGTGTTATTAGATTTCTAGATTCAGCAGAATAAATTTTCCTGGATGCTTCTCAATGACCCCTATTCAAAAAATTGGACACAAATTCTGCAAAGGTTGCTCAATTTACCAGTACATGAGCTGAAAGAGCCTGAAGTGACGCCACACTGTGGGGAGCTTTCAGAAAAGTTTACACGCTTCTCACTCACTGCCAAACATGCTGATTTTTAAAATCTTTGCAATGTTGTCTTGGTTTATCTTGACCACTGTTTTTGAAGCAAAAGTCTGTCAAAAATGAGTGCAGGGAGGGTGCAGATTTATGTCTTTAACAAGGGCTGTGTTTGATAGTCTTAGAACAAAGTACGGTTGCAAAACCAGTACAGATGAAGTTTCTTGGAAAACCAGAATAACTATTGATATCTGCACCCATGCTATATGCAACCACACAGAATTCAATGATATGTACTGGGCATAATGGATGCAGCTGAGGATAGACTGTAGCCCCATTGTGTTGTATATAGAGACTGAAAGATCATTTCTCAGTTTTGCTGATGGAGCTGAGAGGTTTCAAGTGTCTTTATAAAATGCATATAATTTTTCTTACTGAAGCAATAGTGCCACATGCTTCAAAAGTCATTTATCAGCAGACTGGAAAAAAAAAACCGAAACAAAGCAACAAACAACCCTTTAATAAACCAGATCTTTCTTTTTCTGGATTTTGTGATTTAACGCTGTGAAATCTAGTTAGCTTTAGCTATTCTGCCAAGTATTTCTCCTCTTAACTAAAGTTATACCTACAAAAAGATGTTTGTGCTGATATATCTGTGTTTATACTGGGGCTATGTTGTTTAAACATGTCACAGATATCACACCCTTCCCCCACTTTGCCTCTGAGTTTTTAGGTTTTATATCTAAAAATAGTTCATGGTTTGTCTCACAGCAAAACTGCCTGGCGTTTTTTTCATTATACTAATTTTCATTTATTTTCAGTTGGTTCTGAAAGATTTTTGGCCTTTAGCATTTCTATGTGGTTAGTTCTTTGCAGTTTTTATTGTCATGCCATGAAGTATTTTTATTTGTGGAGCTAAATTGACGAAATTTTAAAAATACTTCTTGAATTTTGAATGGGCAGTACAGTCCATGCTCTGGGTTTTTCACTTGGAGGTCTGGGTATCAATTTGAGTTCAGTCATAAGTGTACAGAATTTGTTGGTTGAAGTCTTGTCTGTCTCAAGTGAATATTTGTTATGCCACAAACTCATTTCAAAACTTGGAATGATTTAATATGCTTCAACTTGAAAAACTATCTGTAATCTATAGAAACAAGTCCTGACTTACAGATGCTGGTGTGTTAACAGAACCATATGGAAGAGATCATGTTATTTTTGGAGTCAGTCAGTGTGACTGGTTGCAGTATCTCAGAATTCTATTTTTTTAAAAAAACTAAATCCTAAAAATACTCTGGGATTGGGCATGTCAATTTAAGCCTTGAATAACTTGTTGATAGTTCCTAATATGGCGTTATGCTTTGAATTTTCATATGAAAATTCATTTATCTTTTATTTTAGGGATTAGACTACTAATTATTGATACACCTGTATTAACAATGTTAATGTTGAAGTCCTTGATAAATTTTGATTTACATATTTTATTCAGTTTTCTTTGTGAAACAGACTGCCCAGGGATGTGGTGAAGTCACCATCCCTGGAAGTGTTCAAAAACACATGGCTATGGCATTTGAGAACACGGTTTATTGGTGACATTGCTGATGCTATGTTGATGGTTGGACTTAATGATCTTAAAGGTCTTTTCCAATCTTAAAAATTTTGCGATTCTGTGACAGTTTAGTGAGAAATGTGTAAGTTAATAATTTATGGAGAACAGTGTTGATTTACTGAAATACTTTAAAATGCATATTCCATAAACCATCCACTGGTTAAGGAACGTGGGATTTGCTTTGAACCACTCCTGACAAGTAACAACACAAATTGCATCATTGAGGTGCTGTGACTCCACACATATTTTTTTAATCTTAAGGGATCTGTCTCTTACGTGAGCACTTCAGAATGCTAAATGACTGCCAGTTTATATTCATCTATGAATCTAAACAAAAAGTATAATAATATTCACCAGGAGCACATACAGTAACAGGAACTGATTGCAAAGGCTTGCTGGGAAGAAGTGCCCCTTCCAGGTTCAATTCTTTCACTTAGGACCCTCCATTCATTTACTTTGAAGAACAGCACATGCAATTGCAGCATTAAATTATTGTTCTTGCTCAGGATTGACATCTAGCAGTGACTTGTACAAAATTAGTAGACAATGCTCATCATAGGTAAAAGTGGTATTTGGAAGCAAGGAGTTTTGGGAGCTGAGTCTTCTATTGCACTAGTTTGTTTGCGTTTTTTTAATATTTCCTGCAAGGTTAAGAATTGAGAATGTTTAGCATATGACATTACATTCTAATATGAAGTCTGAACAATATGTAATAAAGACAGTAATTAATAAGAATAATCATATTGACAGAGGCACTGTAAGAAAATGTACAACAAGACCAAATATAAAATGTAAGTTCTAGCTGTAGTTTAACAATGAATCTCTATATGATGACTCGAATGTCTGAAAAGGAATTTAATCAGATATCTGTTAAGTCAAAAAGGAGCACAGACTTTGAAATTACTTCTCTTTTTGATAGACTATTTTCCTTTCCACAGGACTTTCTTTAAATTTAGAAAGTGATAAATAATTGCATTACTGTTAGTCTGTGGAGACAGATACGCTATGCTACCAGGAAATTACATAAGCTTAAGATTAGTTTGTTGTGAAAGTGTTAGGAGCACTAAAAAAACACTTTGTGATTCAAGATAGCTAATATGATTTCATGGAAAGGAAAGTCATGACTCATTAACCAATTAGAGTTCTTGGAAGGGTTATAACACAGCCTTGCTTCTTTTTTCTCCTTAAAAATAAGTTAGCACTACTCATGTGAATTCATATTATGCCTAAGAGTACATTTCTTACAGCATCCTAACTTTTTTTATCACAATTAAATGTCATCTGTGTAAACAGCTTATGTTGATTTTGTTGTAATACACAAGTAAAAGTGTACTCCTGCCTGGCCGGCTCCAGGTGGTCCTGCCTGAGCAGGGAGCTTGGAACAGATGACCTCCAGAGGTTCCTTCCAACCTCAGCTATTCTGGGATTCTATGTTTGTATTATAAACTATACAGATTTTCTGCCTTAAGAATATAGTTTCCCATAATATTTGGTATGTAATTCTGTTGTAAACCTTGTAAGTTACAGGGTAAGAGTGAGTTATGAAAATGCAGGTTTTGTACTGGGATGATGAGGGAATTAAGTATTTCCTTTTTGAAACTTCCAAAATATTTCCTTGCATCTTATTGGATGCTGAAATGTTACAATGTTACAATTTTATTTAATAAAAAATATTAATGAGGATAATAGAGATATTTTCTTTACTGTTGTAACTTTTCTACATTATATCTACTAGTCTGATATATGCACTAGGTGTTCTTAGGACTTTCATCAGCAGTACAGATCTCAATCTGAGCCTTACTGTAAAAATGATGATCATTGTTCCTTCCAGTTCTGTACTTTTGCTTGGAAATGACATAGATGCTTTAACCTCAAGTTGTTATATTTGATATTTTGGTGTAATGCAAAGTTCTTCTGCTGTGGGACCTTTACTGTTTTGAGGAAAACTTTTGAATTCCTAGCATATCAAGCTTCCTTGTTTGGATATAAGACATCTGGCCTGTTTCCCCCATCTGAGAAGGACTCTGGGTCATATTCAGTGTTCTTTCCAGCTGGTTCTGGTGTGTTCTTTTGATGTGAAGCTTAGAACTAATCCAAATAAAATTTTTATTTACTCATCCATATCACTGCTTGATGTCTCCTCTCAACACCACTGTCTTGGGCCTAATGCAAGACCCCATCTCTCTTTATAAGCTTTTCTTTTTGTTTGTTTCTCTCCTAGCAGTTTAAAGGGAACACCTGGCCATTTCCCAGCTGTATCTGATAGTAATAGGGTTAGCAATCACGGGTCTCTGGTCCATCCTGTTAAATATAGTTATGACTCAGCAGATAGCAATGTGATGTAGGTATTTTTAAAGTTGATTTATTTTTAAGCCCATTTAATCTGTAACTTACAAAAAATTCCATTATTACAGAAATTGTGAGAGTTGCAAGCTAAGCTGTATATACTTTTAATTAGACAGTCTAAGTCCTGAGATTTCAGAAAAGTAGTTTCCAGTTTCTGATAATGCTAGTAAGTTTTCTGATGTGATGCAAATTGGGTTTTTGATCTTTTATTTTCCATATTCATTCACTTAAAATCCATGGATGTTAACAGTTTTTATATACTGTAAAAGAGCTCACTATTTATCTAATTATTTTTCTAATTGTAGGCCCAACACCAGGCTTAAATATGCATAGATTAGTCATGCTGTGTGTAGGGGGTGTTAAAGCAAAAGCATGTTCTCTCTGCAGCTTCACTCTTGCAGCTGACAGAGCTACTTATTTCAGGTCTGACCCTGCTCTCTGGTATCATTAACCTTCTTCCTTACTTGGATCTCTTCTGTTGGTAACTCAGACTTCACTACTTACACCTTCTTTTTAGGGGAGCTCAGCTGGCACCAAGATAGGTAGATATAGCCATTTATAACAGAGTTGTAGGCGATAGTGCCTTTGGTCTTGCCTGTGCCTTTTTTCTCAAGCACTTCGTAGCATGGCCTGCTTGCAACTTTTGCCAGGAATGAGTTTATTTATAGGCTGCCCTGCATGCTGAAGAGGAGGAGCTTACTTATCCAGACAATTATTTGACGTTAGGAAGAAAAAGCATCCCTTAGTTTGGTTCAGCTGCACTCCATACAGTAGTCCTAGCTCTCCCTTTCCACTGCCAGCCATGCTGTTCACTGTGAGTGCTCAGCATTTTCATGAGAAGGATGCTGGCCTGTGAGATGGTTTGCCCTTTACCTTTAGCCAGGGTTGCCTAGGACTTGGCAGAATGAACCCGGGAAGGAAAGGGAGAGCCTGTTCCAAGTGTAATCAGCAGTTCACTTCACTGGTACTTGTTCCATTGATTCATTGTAAAAAGCTCCCAAAAGTTTGGGATGGGGATGAGGGGAGACTAAACAGGAAGAAGCTGGGTGTTCTATGGAAACAAGGGTTCTAGGCTGGGTAGCATGATGTCATGCAGAAATACACAAGGTGCCTTCCAAAACCCAGCGTGAGAAGTAGAAGGGTGTGAGTCTCTCAGCGTGAAGCTCTGCTGGAGCTGACTCTCCCTCCTGTGTACCAAACTGAAGAGACCATTCTCTTTGCAGATTCAGCTAGTGTCTCCAGGTATCTGTGCAAATGTCTGAGGAGAAATGGAGATTTTTTCCTCCTATAGGGAAGACTAGAACGATATATAAGCCAAGTAATTCCTGATGTCATCCCTACTTTCCAGAATACGGAGTGCATTTTCTGTCTGTCTTCAGACTGAATGACCATGGCCTCTAATAGACAAATTGTCTATTGTAGTCTATATTTTCTTTGCTTTTCCAGAGAGCAGCAACCACTGAGATAGACAAATAATTAATACTATACCATAATTCTTGCTTTAGGGTAGGAAGCATGAAAAAATGTGTGCAGAGCAATTTTTGCTGTCAGTTCCCTGTCAGAGGTTACCATAATTGTTTTTTTTCATCAGCATCTTCAGAGGGTTTCTTGATCAGCTGAATAATTTCATTCCACCATAGATAATCATATTTAGCATAAGAATTTAATATCTCATTGACTTTAGACTCTGACAAATAACAGAGTAATAACTAGACCTGTTGTCTTTGCTCCATTTCTGGAAGCTAAGTAGAAGGACCATGTGAGTTATAAAACAGCTTATAAAATGTCAAAATAGAAACATGGGTAGATGTTGAAAGAAATGTCCAAAGTTCCTTTTAAAGTATTTAAGTTCACATCCTCTTCTCTTGATGGTTGCCATTGATGAAAAAGTACAATTGGATTTTAGGATATTTAGGACAGCAAAGTGGCATTTTTGCATAATCTCTCAAGACCAAAAAGCATGATGCAATTCTTGAATGACCTAAAAACACGTTAAATCTCTGCCATTTTCTTAAGCACATCTTAGTTTTAAACTTTGAACAAAGACTGTATCTTTGGAGACAATCACAAACCCACTGAAGAAAAGAATGGATCATTGCACTTCTCTGGATTCTGCTATTAGTTTCCTAAGAGAAAGTATTGTTCAGTTTTTTTGTGCATTGCTTGTGAGAAGTATGTCTAACCCAGAGTAAATTTCTCTATAGGGGTAATCTATTTACTAGTGTGATTCCAGGTAAGGAAAAGCACTGTGGGTTTCTGGGATGTTCGTGCTGAACAATAAGACCATGATTTCATGTGTGCAGGGTGGTTTCAGTTCCTACAGTAAATCACAAAAGTAGAAACTGTTAGAACACTGGGGGTGGGGGATGCACGTGTCTGAAGTTCTACACAGCAGTACTGAAGGAAAAGTAGAATGAGGTAGATAACTAGGAAGAGCATAATTCCCAACAGGAAATTATGAAAGTTCAAAACAGATTATTCTCTCTTGAGTTATTTTCGTATTTTCAGTGTAGATGGGTGCTGGTACTGGAAGAAACTAGTGCTAACTGGCATTTTTAAATTTTGAATTTAAATATGTGAGCAGATTTAATGTCCATGGAATGTGGAGAAGTGCTCAATGAGACCACTTTTTATAAGAAACATCACTGTAGTCACAGAGTTCTAAAACAGTAGATTGAATGTGATTTCTTATCGTAATGTCCATGTGAGGAGGAGCAGATGGAACAACAGTATCAATTATTGATGCATCTGTGTCTGCTACAGAAGTGTTACCTGACAGACACAGCTACTGAAAATATACATAAAAAGAATCAGACTGGGGCAACAGAGGGTGATTTTACTCACTTTGTGCCAACAGCATTAGAAAGTCTCTTCATGTTTCTCAGTCAATTAGTGATACCAACACATGAAAAACTAACCTAGCTTGAGCAGCAAGAGGCAGAGGGATACCATCAAGTGTTCTGCAATTGCATGATTCAGAGAAAGCAGATGGAGAGGAAACTCCCTTTTGAGAGTTTTTCCCTTTTGTGAAAGAACTATAGTCTCATGGTTTTCTTGCTGTGTTCCCTGTCTCTCAATTTGTTTGTTTTCTGGTCAGCTAAGCAAAAGAAACAATCTGAATGCAAGATGTGTTCAGTGTAAGACCTGAGTGAATTATATGGATTGACTTCAGTGTTTCTGAATGACAGGTAACCATGCATTAGAGGTTGAGCTCAAAGTGTCTGGAGGAACATCGCAATGCCCGTACACTGAAGAAGCCACCCAAATCTTTCTAGTGCCTTATACATTTCCTTTGCTTGCTTTGTGCTCAAACTTAGTGCATTATATCTGTTGTATGGATACACTTCATTGCATTGTATTTTCATGTGTGGGAAGATCCTTTGGAGTATGAAATCACTTTGAGTAAAGTTTTAGCTTGCTGAGTAGTCAGGCTCTGACCCTCCTCTTCCCTGACTAATCTTCCTTCAAAATGTTCACTGGTGGACAGCCAGTTCTCTGGCTGCCATTCTTTGCCACCCCATGTGCCTCTGTATGGAAAGATGATTGATTTACTGTGCGGCATTCATGGCATGGTGTTTCAGAAGGGAAAACATACTGTTTGAATGTAGTACTTTCTTATGTGGTACACTTGCTAGCTTGTGAATCCACTTTGACACCTCTTGTGTTTTAAAATATGTTCATTATTAAAAGGAGAGACAAAGAGTGCATGCCCAAATCTCATTATTAAAAGGAGAGACAACGAGTGCGTGCCCAAATCACACACACGTGAATTTGGTAGCCTTTGGTTTTTGCTGGGGTTGTTTTTATTTTTCAGGTACAAATCAAGTTTGCTGATTGCTCTGAGACCTATTTGGTTCATAAAACAAATATCCAAGCTGGGCAAGGCTAGTGTGTAACTTCATCAAAAGTGCTGAAAGCTGCCTTTCACAAGATAAGAAACCAAAATTCTTTATGTTGACCTGACATTCCTCAAAACTTCATCAACATCCAGCAGAATTATACTTAGGAAAAGGAGAAGAAAACTTGTTGCCTTTCCAATGTCCATTATTATACATTGCTCTTTTTAATTGTGTTGTTCTTAATGCTGCTGAATTTTTTTTTTTCAGAAAACTTAAAATTAACAGAAATAAGCTAAACTTGGAAAGCAGACAGTCTCAACATCTTTAAAATCAAAGGAAGGGTGGCCTTCGATTTCATTAGGGCCAGGAGTTCACCAATAATTCCTGTAAATATGGATGCATAATACTGCTGGAAACCATAGGGTAAAGGTACTCTGCACAGGCATAATCGTTTTGGTATTTCTGTTCCTCTTTCAAACCAATCTTTTTGCAAATGCCCATTAAAATTTTGATAGCAATAACATTGACTTTCACCCCGAAAAATTCCTGAACAACTTGTATATCAAAAGTGTCAGTTAATCTATACCTGTTCAGTAAATGAAAGCAGAGGCATGCCAATGTATATGAGATATCAGGTAAATCCCTCTTCTCAATATTAAAATATTCTGCAGCTTTGCTTTCAGCAGTACATTTCATGAGTGGGTTGAGCTCTCCCTAAGTAATTAATAACTCTTAAGCTGTCTGAATAGTTTCCCTTGAGTTGCATCATATAATGTGTCGTATGAAAACAACTTGAGGCCTAGTGTAACATGAAACTATATAGTGCATCTTAATGTGATTTGAGGAAGATGGATGGGAAGGAAATTATTTCTTATTCTGACAGAAAAGACAGCTGTTCTTAGCTTTTATTTGAAAAGAATTTGAAATACCCTTTCTAAACAGGGATTGGTAAATTGTTCTAGTTGGTTGATTCCTGTTCCCCCATTGTACTGGTAAAGTCAGGAAGAAACTGAGAATCAAAACCAGCAATTTGTTGTAGAAATATGGAGAATAATGTGGAAATTTTGGTATTTGCTCCACCTGAGCTTTACTTTTTTACTCATAATAGATCTGAGTTTAAATCCCTTTGCAAAAGTGAAAAGGTTGACATTTCAGTGTCTCCATCAACGAAGTACTAAATAAATCGTTACCCAAGACAGGAAAGTTGTTTAAACCAACTCCTTGAGCTCTGGTCACCAAATTATTGTAACATTGTCATATTACAAGTGACATATACCAGGTAATGGTATATGTCAGCTGGGATAGTTATGTCTTGCCATAAATGCTAAACATCTCTCACTTCACTCTCAGGAAATGTAAGTTGGCTCATCTTTCTCTTCTTGGAAGATATACAGCAAGCTGAAGGCTTCATTGATACTTGTAAATACGGAAGTTTATCATATACTGTAGTGTATTCTCATTTGATATGGAACAATTAGAGTTCATAAGATTTAAAAATAGATGCTGCTTTTCCATTAGTGCTTTTTTTAAAAATAAAAACAAAAGGTAAATAAAGGATTGCCTTACTAAATTTGATATGGGTAACTCAATGCTGTTTTACAAAGATAGAACTTAAACTGTTTATAGCACAGTGAATACACAGTTAATTAATTCATAATTACTTCTTTTAGTAGGATAGCACTAGCAGTTCAGCTGGTATGTGCATTTCAGAACTTTTGAGGAAACAAATGAATAAAGCAAATATCTTGCCAAAAAATGTTCTATACCTAATCGTTATAAACAGTGGAAGGTATACACAAATACAGTGGGAAAGTTCTTGCAAAATTCCTGCAACTGCTCTTCTGGTAACCTCATGAAGTACAATCACCTGTTTTTAGGAAAAATTATTACTACCTTTAAAGGAGAATGCAGCAAAAGCCTTTGCAACTCTGGGTATACATCTGCTTTGATAGAGTGGCACACAGTTGTTGCAAGGGTGTCAGTCTGTATTTATTACCATTCTGGTTGTCTCTGCTTCGATGTTCTAACCAGTGAAACATTAAGAAATAACATGAATGTATGGATTTGTAATTAATCTATGTACAATCTAAAACCTTACATTTTTGGGAATCTTCCTGCTGGTTATCGATGGTCGCCTGAATTTGCCAGCTGGAGCCTCTGTAATTTACAGTGCATCTCAATACAGCAGAGTAGGGTGGTGTAAATTCAAACCTCTATACTCAGTTCATGTACTTCAATTCCTGCTATTGTTTTCAGTAGTTTCCACCAAGGGTGTGCTTTGCTTTGAGAACACAGTGCTCCATTCATCAACTTTAATTTTTTATTGTATACTGCTGACAATATGGACAGAGGGAGAAAATCAAACTGTCAAAATTCCACCTAAAGTATAATTTAGTCAGACTCTGGGCGCCTGAGTCTGAGAATAATTCAAATTGTCCACTCTCAAGCACCACCTAACCCCTAGTGGCACCTAAAATGAATAATTTTGGACAACTGATTTCCCCTGGCATCTGGGTATAAATTCCAGGCAAGCTTGGAAGCACCATGGCTTAACTAGACAGGCATGTAACTCCCACCCAAGTTTCATTGTGACTCAAAGATGTGTGTAGAGATGCCAGAACGTTGCCCATGTCCCCAGAGGTGCCTAAACCATTGACTATGCTTAAATCACACATAGTAAGCTTGGACAGCATTGGATTCCACACCAACCACAGCAGTCATGAGTGTTTTCAGTGTAGAAGAGGAAGAGAGCACCTTTTTAATAGCCTTAAAGATTTGAGTCGTCTGGAAAGGATGTCTGGCTTGGATTGTCCTAATCTAAGAAAATTTAACAAGAATGGGAGAATGTAACTGTTGTTCCACTGGATAGGATATTTCCTTTTCATTAAAATCTCAGGTTTTTTTGCTTCCAAGTCTGATTATGTAATTTGGGTCAGACACTGTTGTTCCAAAAAGGCATCTACTTGAGATCAGATGCCAAGGATACCCTCATTTGCTTGTCTGTGTAAATTTGTTTTTTCTTCTTGTCTTTATAGATGAATTTGCACACTTTACTAGTTGATACCCGTATTTCTATAACATTAGAACTTGCTTGAAACCTCTCATCTCTCTTGCTGCTTTTGGTGTAGATGCCCTAGGTTTACGTTCTCTGTGTTGTGTTTGAGGTGAGCTTGGTATAGATTTCTTTCACCCTTTTTCTCTCTCCTTTTCTTATTATTTTTAACTGTGCCATGTGAAAGGGTAAATACTCTATGATGGAGCTGTGGACATGTGGAACAACTTACTTTTGTATTTTTCATTGATATTTAATGCTGCTCCTTTATTGTTTTCACCCTGGGCATAATATCTCATAAGTTTTCTCAGGTTTTAAATGTTTGTAGAAGTGATCAGGCAAAACAATATATTAAACATTTAAAGAAATTCTGCATTTCAAATTCAGTATTCCATAAATTTTGTTTTGGCTTTTCTCATGTTCCAGTATGAGGTTTTATGAGGTTTTATGTTCATGAGGTTTTATGAGGTTTTATGTTCATGTTTCTGTTTGGTTTTTTATTTTTTCCCATCAAATGTCATTATATATTTATTGTTTAAAACACGTACATACTTGCCTCTTTTTGAGAATTTTTAACTGATTTTACAGGGAAAAGATACCATGGCAGTGATACTTAAATATCACTGAAGTATCTTACTAATCATCTGTACCCAAGTCACTTCAGTGCTCGATGCATGCTTTTTATTCTATTGCAGTCACTTAAAGCCATTCAGAGAGCAGGAGCACAGGGGAAATTGTGTATGGTAGTAGAGACCATGCTGCTTTTCAGAATATTTCATCCCATCATTTTTTTTCTTTTCATGTTCACCATCTGGGTGGAAGGGTTGAGTGTTAAGTGTATACTTTAAAGCGTCTGTTAATGACTTTTTGGTCACCAAGGAACCTTAATATAGGTACCAGTGATAACTCTTCTCAAAATAAAGATAGTGCTTCAGTTAAATTATAGCTCTGGTATACAGTAGTTGTATATCAAATTTGTGCTGTTTGTTGGCCAGACACTGTTTGGCCAGACACACTGTTTGTTTGGGAAGAGGTTTCCCAAAGAGTTGTGGAATAATTTCCATTCTAGAGACTTCCAAAACTAACCAGGACAGGACTTAGAGTACCCTGACATAGTTTTCAGGTCGTCCTTGCTTTAGACACAGAGTTAGATCCATTGACCTCCAGAGGCAGTTTCCTATCTGAGTTATTTTGTGATTCTAACTGAATTTATCCTCAGTCCAAGTCTGCTTAAATCTTGCCTCTTTAGTTGACTTCACTGAAATCAGTGTAATGCCTTTAGGAATTAATTTGATCTTTTCTGCTTTTCTCATTTTTCCCAATACAGTTTTCTTTGTCAGCTCAAATATAAGAGAAGTTAGAGTGAACTCCTGCTGTTTTTCCTAATGCTGGCCCGTGCCTTAGCTCTTTTTGTTTTGTTTCTCGAATGGTTTGATAAGCAGTTGAGGAAGGTAATTTTATATTATGTGTACTCACACAACTGAACTTATTTGAGAAAATTCTGAAAGAAACACAATTTTGGAAGACTTAATGCTGTCATACATCTAGATGTCTCTGAAAGTGTTAGGAAGGCTTACAGTAAAAAGCAATGAAGTGTGTGTGTGTGTGTAGAAAATAGTGCTACCATGTCCAAAAACTGCTTCTGTTTATTATCCAGACTTACTGTAGCAATCATGGTTTTCCCTCCGTTCATTTCATGAAGACTTCTAATCATTTCTCTTTCACAGTTGTCTGTCCTTTGCCCATTAATGTGAACTCCCCTGTGTCTCAATATGGAACTTAGCTGGGAAAGCTAATTGATTTTGGAGAGCTAATCAGATGCTCCTGCAGCCAGATATCCTGTCTAGCTTACAGCTGTAAACCTGAGATACCATCTCCTTAGCCTGCCTGGGGTGCAGTAAATTATAGGGCTGATCCCATGTCCGGATAATTTATTGTTCTGCAGAAACACACTCATGCCCGGTGAAGATATTTTCTTTATAAATCATAATACATATTCTTTATGCTATATTTGAAATACATGGTACAAAATCTAGATCTAAGTACAGCCAAGCCTATTCTCTTTTGCCTGGCCTTTTGACATTCCAAGGTCTATAGCTGTACAACAGCATATGGGTCTGCTAACAATGTGGGACAGCAGCCAATTTGGTCCTGGGATAAAACAGGAATCAGCTGTGGGAAATAAGCCAAAGAAGTGTGATTCATACATAAGGGACTTAAATAGGTGCTAGTCTTTAAAGAAGCTCTTTGGCAGGGTTTAGAGCAGGCTTCTCTGCACAGGAGGCATTTTTCCTGAGATCCTAAGTACAGCAGTTTCCAGGAGGGTTGTGGTGTTATTGTTTCATCAGCTGTAGTGCTTTGCACTTTCTTTGGCCCCACCTTTGTTGTTTGTTTTGTTTTGTTTTAATAAAAGCTTTATAGCACATTACTGTGTAATTGTAATCACATTTGTATTTTTTTTTTTAACTAAGCCATTTACTTCACATGATTGTGGGAAATAAAAGGGAGGAAATTTTTCTGCAGCATGGGGTCCTCAGGTTTCCAGAGCTCTGATCCAGGGAATGCTTTTTGCACCATGGCTAGCTGGTTGCAAACAGCAATGTGAACACTTTAGTACTCCTATATTTTGTAGTGATTGCCTCTGTGGTTTTAATTTGTCTCTGTCTTAGAAAAGAAATTATTTGAAATGCAGAAGCTTCAAATTAAAAACTTGATTGTACCATCTTAAGTTCTTAAGTACAGAATTAGTGTATATTTAAAGGTTACTAAAGTCTGTAGAGTTGAGGTACAGGTTTCATTTTTTGAGATACAGACTTTTCAAATAGTTCACAGAAGTGATGTTGCAATGCATTCTGTGATATAGGTCAGACTTTTTTTTTAGAGACATTGATGTATCTTAGGTAAGAAAGGAATAACAAAATCAAACAACAGCAAGTCATTGATTCTAAAATGCATTCCTTATTTTTTTTTAAGCTTGCTAAAGTCCAGCTGTTCCGATACTTGAGATGTCCGAGTCATTGCCCATGGAGGTCACTGGATCAAATCCCTGCTCAAAGCAGGACCAACTTGAAAGTTAGATCAGGTTATTATGAGCCCTGTCCAGCTGTGTTTTTAAAGTCTCCAAGGAGGGGGATTATTCCACAAATCCTCTTCAAAACTTGTTCAAGTATCCCAAGCAATAAATTGGGAAAAGCTGTATTTTAAAATACTTTCATGTGGGGCATTCACTTTGCATCAGTTCTTTTTAGACTCCCATATTAATCACAGATGCTAAAACAGAACAAAAATCAATTAACAAAATTTTCAGTCTCTTATTCTTATAAATAGAATGAATTGTACTTTTGAGAAGAAGCACTTCTGAATGCCAAAGCCTGTGAATTTGTATAAGTACGAGCAAGTGTTTGGCTTCTTGTTTTCACTGGGTATATTTTTTTTGTTCATTCCTTTTAAACAGTGCTTGTTTTTATAAAAATAACAAGAAATCTTCTTCCTCCCTCCCATTTCAGGCAAGTATTTCCAAATGGGCTTCCTGAAGAATACTCCCTAGTTGCTACATTCCGTGTACGGCGAAATACCAAGAAAGAGCGTTGGTATATATGGCAAGTTTTAAATCAGTATGACACACCTGAGGTTAGAGTCATCTTTGATTTATTTCTTCAATAAGTTTATTCCTCCCCCGCCCCCACAATAATATGACACATATAACAATGGATGCTTCATTAGTAGATTTAACTAAAATTTATATGGAGTAGACAGACTTCTCTGAAATAATTGACAATTTATTGTAGAAAATCAGAAATTTAGCAAAATCTATTCAGCTTAGACTGCAAAATAGAATAAAATGCATGTTGTGATTTATAGTTGATATGTATTTACCGAGTTACATAGAAGAATGCTTCATAACATAATCCTTACCCAGTGTATGTAGTTGAAATATTTTTATTATATGTAGTTTATGTATGTGTTTATTTCTTATAACTTTTAAATGACCACTTATTTTATTTTATTTTGCTTTCAGATCTCTGTCCTTCTGGATGGTGCCAAAAAGGTGGTGGAGTACATGACCAGATCTGCTCAGGGAAATATACTGCACTACACTTTTAAGAGTCGAGAAATTTATCCATTGTTTGATCGGCAGTGGCATAAGCTTGGTATTAGCGTGAAGTCAGGGATCATTTCCCTCTATTTGGATTGTAATTTAATTGAGAGAAAGCAGACTGATGAAAAATTCACCATTGACTTGCAGGGAAGGACACTGATTGCTTCTCGTGCTGCAGATGATAAGCCTGTAGATGTGAGTAGTATGAAAGGAAAAACAGATAACTTGAAGTAATGTTTTAGCCACGCTTTTACTAACACAGTTATTAAAGAATCATGTAGATAAAATGTTCAAACCCAGTCATTATTTTTGAGTGTGTATTCTTAATTTGAAGTCCTCAAGTGTTTTTCTTTAAACATTATTCAATGGTGTAGCATTTGCTAAGACAAACCTGTTACCAAAATAACTGCACAAACTCAGTCCTGGTTTAAAGAGCAAGTTTTTCTGTATTTAATTTGGAGAAAGAGGCACCTAATTACCATAGATGTATTATTACTATATTTAAAGGTAACTTGCAGTGCTAGTTTTTTTTCTTTAATTTTTTGGTGAGATTTATTTATAAGTTTATATCAGTCATCTGTTACACTCTGTCTGTCTTTGATAACGGGGAGACATGAATTAATTAAAGATTACTTCTGTATCAAGGTGTTCTAGAATAATTCAGCTGTGTAGAAATAGGGACACATTGTTCATAGTTGTCTCACACTTATCCAAATGTGAGGGGTTAGAAAGTGGATGGAAGTGTATTTCCTGCAACCTGTGGTGCAAAAATTACCCAAGGAAACCCCATAATATTCTGGGCTGTGTTCTGTCCCAGAGATGTTCTATTCTGTTTTCACATGCAGTGAGCTCACAGAAAATAGTTGGAAATCGTCAGGAAATATCAGTTTGTTTTAAGTACACTGACATCCAGCTGCCAGGTTTAAAGCATCTGCCTTGGAGTTTATAGTGACCATCAGAAAGCTTCAGCCAAGTTATGTACAGTGTGGGGTTCCAGATGAAAAGAACACATTCTAACTGCAAGCTAACATTGCAAGAGAAATCGTTCTTGTGGGGCACTAAGCACTTTGGCCTGCACTCAGAGCTCTCATTTCACGAAGCTGAGCTCATCCTTCATTTCATTTTCTAACACTTGAGTTCAACATTATTTGAAATGTGTGTACAATATCCTCATTTCCAAATAGCATGCAGGAGTAAGATGAGATTATTTTGTGTTGGTTGCATGGCATGAGATGGATAATTCTGAGTGGAAGCTGTCAATTGGGATTTCCGTGTTTGCAGGAAAACGTGATAGGCTTAAAGCTGATGAAGGCAGCAGAGCGGATCCTGTACCAAGAGTCACTTTTCTCAATACCAAGTGCAAGAGGGAGATTAAGAGGATATAAAACTGATGCAGAAAGAGGCACATGAGGGCAATATTAGTTACTTTAAATTACTTGCTTTTCATCTCGCCAATCCGCCCAAAGTCTCTGAAACTGAAGCTTTACATACAGAATTTGTGATTTTTGCTCTTCAGGTGATTTAGTGGTACTGTTCAGGCACAGGTCTGTCCAAAGCAATAGATATATGTGATAGAGAGCTTATCAAAGCTCTACTCTAGTTCCCGGCAGAGGAAAATTACATTCCTGAAAAGAAGGTTTGCAGAGGATGTCTACAAGGCTAAAATGCCTGTGTAACATAGCAAGACCAATACAGGTGGATGCAACTTACATGAAAATAAATTAAATCTGAAATGCGATTTACATCAAAGTAATAGACTGCATAATTTGTTCCTTAAATGAGGAGCTGTGTAATTGTTTTGGATTTGTCTTTTTCTAGCATTAAAAAAAATGTGATGTTTCAAAGAGAAAGTTTACTATGCCAGGATAAGAAAAGCATTCCATAATGCATAATTTTTTGCACCTCATATTGATTTCTTCTGTATTTCTTAACAGATTGAACTTCACCACATAGCAATTTATTGTAATTCACAATTTGCAACAGAAGATACATGTTGTGAAATATCTGCAGACTTGGTAAGTTATCTGTTAAAATTCAAATGTTAATACAAAGGAAATTGCTTCATTGTTTCTAACTAAAGAGTTGTAAAGTAATTTCAATGGAGGTGTTAGTTTAATTACTTTCTAAAAATGAGTTCCATATCTGGAGTCATGGTGCATAGTTTCTTGCTGCCTAAATAAATGGCACAGTGAAACGTCAGCAAAAGGCACTAGGTGTTGCTAGTGCCTTTTAAATGCATTTCTTAATATTGATTAATGCCTAATTAGTAACTAAAGAAGCTTTGGAGAGTAGGAAACAAATCACTGCGATGACTTGAGGTTGGCTTCAAACAACAGAGGCCACTTCACAGCAGTTACATCTCATGAAGCTTTACACATGATATAAACAAAGCCTATGAAAGAGTCTGCATGACAGTGGAAGAGAAGGAAAACAGGAAGGTGTTGAGCATATTTTCTTCATTTCAATACACTAAGATGGAGGAATGGGTGTTTCATGAATTGCAAATTATAGTGCTAGGTTGATGGTTAAACCTTAAAGGTCTCTTCCAGCCTTGATGATTTTGTGAAATACTTTATTCTTTATAGCGCACATGTGGAGATATATATATTGTTTAATATAAGGGAAACCATTGATTTAGTTTAAAGGGTTCACTTTTTCCTCTTGTCAGTGTAAACTGGAAGACAGTAAAACTATAGAAATGCTTGCAGTTGTAGATGTAATTGTTTTGCTCAGTCTAGCCCATTAAAAAGAAAAACAAACCACAAAAAAAGCCTCAGAAAGACAACGTGTTAAAATACTGGCCTGCTAGTTATAAGTAGTCTGTAAGATCAGGCTTCTCTTACACAGTGGACAGTACCATCATCACCAAGCTTACAGTCAGCAAAAAAACCCCAGAGCATGTAGGACTGATTGATTCCATACACAAAGAGAAAAGAGTACCTGGACTGGAGAGAGAAATCTGCCTAGGAACAGAGGAGCAAAAACTGTGGGAACTGGCAACTGCTTGGTGCTCAGAAGCATGAAAGAGACAAGATCTAATTTGGGGGGTAATTTGAATTTTAAATAATAATTTATAGTTTAAATATATTTCTAAATATATTCTTAGTAATACTGCAAGCTTTCTTTTGAATGTATAAACTTACGGAAAAGTGGAATGAATAAAATTTCTGTAGGTTCCACTTGGTGAGTGGAAATGAAATTTATTGAGCAGTTATGACACAGTAGCAAAAAAGGCAAAAACAGAACAAACCCTAATTATATATGAACACAAAAACTCAACAGTAGGCTTTATAAATAACATCTTAAACATTAATTCAGCTATATAGCTAAAAGCACCATCAGTTTCAGTTGTATGTCTTAGGTTTAAGATGTAAGAAATGGTGGACTACTTGTTAATGACTTTCCTGTTGAAACTAGCATTACATTTTCTACATTACATTATTTTTTCTTGACTTACCCATTATAAAGGCTACATTTCAGTAATTTAAGGAAAGGAACTTATGCTTGGATACAAATTTCTACACTAAGCAGTAAATCCTGTGGGAATTTCTTTGACAGAAGGCTCAAAAGGAAGCTCATTACATCTTAATGATAGCTTCTGAAATTTATCAGGTTCTATTGGTTTGTCCTGTACTATTTCTTCAGGTTGGCTCAGTTCTTAGGAGTCACAGCCGAGTGAATCTCGGCTTCAGGGCTTTTTTGTTTGCTTCCAAACTATGTATGCCTGAAGTATTTAATTACAAAAAAAAGAGAAAAAAAAGACATTTTCCTTTGCACTCACTTTTACATTTTGCATTTTGGGGCGAGGGAGAGGACAGCATGAGACTGAGAAGTACTGTCTTTTTTTTTCCCCATGGGCATTTTTTGTTTCACTCCTTCTAATTTTGGGAGACTTTATTCCTATGTCTGGGCTCTTTCGGAAGAAAGAAGTAGGACAGTCAAATCAGTTTTTACTGACATCAATTTTTAAACAGAAGGATCACAATATCGAGAATTCATTTTTTTGCAGATTTTTTCCTCTGTATGGAAATTGTTGTCACTTTTCATATATGGTGTGTACAGGAGTATTAAAACAGAAGGTAACTTAAAGCTAGTTTGGATGGTATTTACCTATTAACCCAAGTAGACTAAAATGAGAAAATCCTTTTATTTTAGTGCCCACGTGAGGAGAGGTTACTGGCTACAACTTCATCACCAGTGACTGTTCATGCCAGCAAAACATACACGCTTCCAGGAATGCAGCAAGAATCTACAGTGAGATGCCACTGCTTTCCAAATAAAGTATAAAGTTTTCCTATTGCTTTTCCATGCATCATGCTGTTTAATCCTGCTAAGTGTAGAAAAAGATGGATTTTTTTGCAGTTGTGAAAAAATCTTACTTGTTTGTAGTATTGTAACGTACTTTGTATTTCCCACTTGAGAAACAGTACGTTTTGGATTTAGTTAATTTAGAGAGATCAGTAAGGTTTAATTGTTTGAATGTACACCCAAAAAAAGTACCATGGTGAAAAGGAGAATTATGTTTAGGCGTTATATTTAGTGTAAATGTTTTTACTTGAGAATAAATTATATTCTATGTGATGTTTGTTTTCTTTTCATACTTCTCCTGGGTGTTGCACTATATTTATTGAGTCACTTGCTTTGTTAGACTTTTGTGACAAAGACAGGAAACCAAACCAAATATATTTTAGATCTGCTTTGTTGACTTTTTTATTTCTTTTAAAATCAGGGAGAAGCAGGATTGCCAGGAGTAGCTGGTTTGCCAGGCCAGAAAGGAGATAAAGGTGAAAAGGTAAAACATCAGTTGAATTCTCTCTTTCAAGCCTTTAGCTTATCTTTCTTAAATAGGAATTATTTGGATTTTGTTATTCCTTAAAGGAAGCTCCCTGAATACAGGTTAGGTCCTTTATCAGTCAGTGTCTGGCTCTGCATGTGAGCTTCCTGTCAGGCAGTTTACAGCTGCCTCACTTTGGGGTCACCTCATGAACTCTGTGGAACACAGTTTACCTCCCTGGGAAGCACATGCCTCCCTAACCCCGTCAGTGTGCCTTAAGAGTAATGTAAGGATGTAAGAATGTAATAGTCTGGCAAGGATTTTTGCATATCATTTGTGTACATCACTGCTGATTGATGGAATCCTATGTGGTGGATTTGCTGATGGATAGAATCCTGTGTGGTGGATTCAACTTTGCAATCATCAATAGGAAGGTATGAAATATGACCTCAGTTTATTCTTTGACAACACTTACACCTGAAACTTTCTTAATTGTAAAGAGAGAGGGATCTGACATTGGCAAGCCCCTAGGGCAGGCCAGTCAGTCCTTTCTTTGGGCCTATTCTGAATTTTTCTGTAATGCTTACCATGACATTCTTATGCAGTATAACTTGGGGGTTTCCTAATAATACAGGTCAACATATGGGTTTTCCCTTAACACTCCATTCCTTAAACCTTGTTGGAGGATGCTGAATTAGGACATGTCTGGGAATGTGTGTTCTGTGTGCTAATAGAGGAGGCAACTTGAATAAACTATTGTAGATCTGTCAGAAAGACAGTGGAATAAAAACTGAGTTCAGGGCATGCAGTGTGAGAGGAAGATGCCTAGGATGTCCTAGTCCAGAGGTTAGGATGGAGGTATCCTAACCCAGCATCCTACCTTGCAGCACACCATTTAATATGTGACCTGAAATTGTGAAGACAGCCAGTGCTGTTCCTACAAATGCAGTACCTGGCTGAAAAGGGGCCAGTTCTGAGAATGCTTATCTACACAGTTGGTTAAAATTAAGAACATCCCTTGATCATATATTGCCCTTTCCCCCAGCTGCTCCCCTCCAATATATATTTCACTTTTGATACAAGCTGTATCTTTAGGTGAAAAAAAAAGTTCAGTCATGTTAGTTTCTATAGACCAGCTAGAAGGACTGATGTCAGTTTTCAGACTTATTCATGAAATTTTGATCCTAGGTCTGATAGTATGGAACCATTGTCAGTTTTATGCCATGTTACCAGCATAGGGAGTTTCCTAGAATTTATTTGGGAAACTGCTCTTTCGCTCCTGACCCAACCCAGGTAGACTGTTATTGCTAATAAGATGAGAAAGGAAACTTCACAAGTCTGGGGTTTTTTAACCACTTCATTTCCCAGCCAATTAGCAATATGCTAACCATAGTGCCTCTAAATAAAGCATGTGGATGCCTGTGGTCACTTCTGATTCTGTTCTCCCACTTGTTTTACAAAAAGACCCTAATATCATGGATTCTCTATGCGTGGAACCATCCAAGAGTCCATGAACCCTGCTGCATCCAGCAGTTTAACCTAAAGAGAGTATATTGATATTTATGAATGTCCTTTCACAAAATTGAATGAATCAGCAGGTTAAAATTGGGGTAGTACAGTAAGAGGTAGAAAGCTACTTGCTTTGAATTTTCTTATAATTGACCAGTACTTGTTACTTCCTAGCTTTGCAGTGGGAGTTTTTCAGTGGAATTCTTTTTTTTTTTCTTTTTGGGGTGGAAGGGAAGGGGATGGATTTAGGGCACATTAGGACTCTGATCAACAAGACTGGCTCACTGTTGACCTTTGGGAGCAAACAAATCCTGTGTTGAATAGTGCCTGCCATGATGGAGCTCAATGCAACATTCTCTGATGTTTTAGTACCGTTTTTCTCTTTGCCTCTGCATTTACACAGGTTTTCAGTAACACTCTCTCTCAGTGATGGCCTTGTTACATCAATAATTAGACCTGAAGAGGCAGAAAGACTCCAGAACATTCCAGACATGTAGGATACATGATTTATTGTGAGATTATATAAAGGAAACTAACAGACTCTGGTTGAGTGTTTTGTAATAGGTTTTACATGAAATAGGCAGCTTCTTGATAACTTTGCTGGCCAGTTAGAAAAAAAACAGGATTTATCTGAATTGTGTGTGGTTCCTAAGTCTATGTTTCCCCCTTTTCTTGTACTCAGCTTCTCATTTTATTTTTTGTTTTGCTGCTAAATGATAATACTATAGGCATCCAACTAACTATATTTAAATGTCCTTGCCAT
Source organism: Climacteris rufus (assembly GCA_013398175.1). NCBI lineage: Eukaryota > Metazoa > Chordata > Aves > Passeriformes > Climacteridae > Climacteris > Climacteris rufus. The sequence goes on along the minus strand of VZRZ01002089.1, from coordinate 560,501 downwards.
TGCAGCATCCAAGAGAAAATGTTAATTTTTTACCTTCTTTCATAGGAAATTTCTGTTTATGTTGATATCTCTTTTTCAGCACAACAGTCCTTATCCTTTTATTTTACTTTGTCTCATTCCAATTTCCCATCCACTGTAATTAATTGTATGATTTAATTTACATGTCTTCTTTTGTTGCTATGGTATTGACAAGGAAGTCCCTACTTAGACAAATTGGTGTTAGGCTATATTCAAGCCTCTCAAAATTGCCTTTCTTTTCAGTCTAATGTCATTGTTCCTTAAGGTCAGACTCTTCAGGAATATCTAAGTGATCACCAGTATAAAGTATGATAGCTTATAAGCCACTTTTAGGCATTTTGAATTTAATTATTAGCCTGTTTCCACTTCATTCCTGTACTCCTGGCACATCTTATTATCTCTGAATAGGTCTGAGCCAAAGTGCAAAGTATATTGCAAACTGAAAGGACTGAAGTGCCATGTTTTCACTGGAATGAGCATTCATGCAAATATTGATGTATTTCTGGCATACTGTCCATCTGAATGCACAGGAACACCACTAGTCAAAATTACTCCATTTGCGTGATTGACTTTCAGCCTTCCATTCTGACTTCATGAGGACAGTCAAAAGTATTATCTCTGGTACTTTGAGGGTGAAGTGGTTGGTTTGTTTTGCAGGATATTTTTGTTGGGAGATCAGCTTCTTCATCAAGGGACCACCTCCTGATCTTTAATTTCTGAAAAATTAAAACTGAAAAAGTCACCAGGACCGACTTGCTGTTTACTGATCTCTGCCCTTGAAACCCAGTTTTGGCCTGCTTGACAGCTTTTTTCCTATTGGGTGAAAACTGAAAGGCAACAGCAGTCAAGTGTACAATTCAGTCTATCCCTGAGTAATATGCTATGTTATTCTCATGGCAGCTTGATTCTTAGCACAGTGTATTTCACAAGTTGCAAGTGGACACGAGTCAGGTGGAAGTCTCCTGTGATTTAACACAGTTTGCCGTGGAGACATCTGCTGTGAAGCTGGGTTTTCTCTTCTGCTGAGCCGAGTGAGGAATTTACTGTGTTTTCTCTTTTGGAAGCAATTTCTACTACTTCAGCATGGTATATACCTACTCAGAGTCTTATAAATGTTTGTTCATATCTATTTGTCCTTATCTTTTTACAAAGATGTGCAGGTCCTGTTTTGTCCTCAATATGTAGAAATACTTGAGAAAGTGAGAATATGGATCACTGTAGTTGGAATGATTGCTTATATGCTGAATATATAAACTGATTTTGTCTCTCAGAGAGGCTAAAAACATAACTATGTTTTCTGGTTTTATTTCTTTTAACCAAATTCAGTGTCCATGATATATTTTAAATTTAAATCCAAACAGACTTAAATATTTTGATAGAATATTAAACTAATCCAAGCTGTATTAATAGGCCATTGGTTAATGCCCTAGGTGCAGTAGGGACCAAAATGCCAGAGGCAGAGTGCTTTCAAATATTAAAATGCCTGTTGATACACACTATGGAGAAATTTATTGCTATTCAGCTTCATTAATTTAAATTTTACTTAAGGAAAAAGACATCTAAAAGGCTACTTTGGGATTGGTAGAGATAGGTTTATGCAATATACTATTGCACTAGAAAAATATTTGTAATGGAACGATAAGGAAAAAGAACTGTATAACAAATGAAGTCTGACTGCTCTTTCTGCTTGTTTTCCTTGCTAGTCTTCCTTTCCTGCTCCTCTGATTTTCCTCTGAAAACCTGGTCCTCCTCATTCTGCCTAAAGCTTATCTACTTTGTTATGTAGCCTTGAAAATAATTCCTTCTGGCCCAGTCTTTGTTGCAGAGATTATTGATAGGGACTCAGAAGCTGAAATGCAAGAAAAAGAAGAAAATTGAGCAAAATATGGCTGGCTGTCAGTGATGACAAAGTGAGGAATTACCAGGGTACTTAGTAAAATAAAATCTTATAGTAAGAAGAAAGAAACACTTCATGCTTACAAAGCTAAGAATTTATAGATAGTCCTGCTTCTGTTTTACCATCTAATAGTCCAAGTTATCAAATTAATAAGGAAAAATATCATTAGTAATGCAATTTAATTTTTTTTCTTGTAAACATTTCTGAAATGTACACTGCTTTTCTATGTTACCATATTTGCCATTCCAGTATTCATCTCAGTCCTGAGGATAACAGTTTAAGTCCTCCTGAAGAAGGAATGGAGATGGTGGCATTGCATCCCTACCACTCTGAGGTGCTCAGAGGTTTGGGGAAATGTCACACTTCCCCAGTGGGGCCACCCCAGAGCTGAAGCTGGAGCAAGGGAGCCAGCAGTCATTGGCCCCAGTGTTGGGGCTAAACCAGTGATACCTTGATCAGGTCATGGTGAGGCTGAACCCCTGCACTGACAGGACAGAGCATAGCCAGGGGCTTCTGATGGGAGTAACAGAGATGATACCTCGTGACCTATACACACCCTGCTGCTCCCACAGTGCCAGGGAAACCCTGGAGTGATGCTGCCTTTGGGATGAGTCTTCTTTCTCTAAACACATACACTGAATGTGGATTCATTTGTTCTTTTGTACTAATAATACATATTTTTTTCACTTGGACATTTCTGGTGATGTTGTGTCCTGGTTTTGGTTGGGGCAGAGTTGATTTTCTTCACAGCAGCCAGTATGGCCTGTGTTTTGGATTTGTGCTGGAAACAGGGTTGATAACACAGGGATGTTTTCATTATTTCCAAGCATTGCTTGCACAGTATCAAGAACTTTTCTGCTCCTCACCCCACCCCACCAGTGAGAAGGCTGGGGATGCACAAGGAGGTGGTAGGAGACACAGCCAGGACAGGTGACCCCAACTACCACAGGGATATTCCAGACCATATGGCATCATGCTCAGTATATAAAGTGGTGGGGTAAGGAGAAACAGGGACATCTGGAGTGACGGTGTTTGTCTTTCCAAGTCACTGTTAATATGTCATGGAGCCCTGCTTTCCTGAGGATGGTTGAACACCTGCCTGCCCATGGGAAGCAGTGAATAAATTGCTTGTTTTGCCTTGCTTGCACATGCAGCTTTTGCTTTCCCAATTAAACTGTTTTTATCTCAAGTCACAAACTTCCTCATTTTCACTCTTGCAGTTCTCTTGCCCATCCCACCAGGGGGCTGGAAATGAGCAAGTGACTGTGTGGGGCAAAGTTGTTGGCTGGGGTTAAACCACAACATAATACACACATGACTATACAGAGATGACAGCTGGGAAAGCTAATTTGCTTAATCAAATCTTATCAAAGGAAACCTGTTTAAGGTTAAGGAGTCTTTTGACAACTGACATATGTTGCTCATTTTATCTGAACTAATATGTCCCCATTGTAAACAAGAGCAATGTTGCAATGCAATACTCTAGCTCTGTGTTCTCTAGGCCACATTAATGCCACTCTCTTTAATAAGTGCATTTGCTTTTTTCTTAGTAATAAAATCATCATCTGTACTTGGTTAGTACAGAACCCTGCTGAGAACATTTTATGCCTCCTTCCTTGTAGACCGTGTTTCTAGATTAAATATTACTGTAGGCCACATCATATAACAATGTAAATATATTGTAAATAGACATGCAGTTTAAGAGGCAAAATAATGTGTTTAAATAAACTGTATTCTAAAAAGAAGAATTTTTGGTTTTATATGAGAAAGGACTGTCATTTGTTAAATAATTATCAGTTTGTCATTCTCTCTATCACCACATTTGGCTGTAGGCTATCTATCTATGCTGTCCACGACTGTGTTTTGGATCTGTTACTAGTATATCGTTTTTAGTTCTGCAACAGGTATGCTGAATAAAGACTGCAAGGTGCAAAGAGGTAAAGGTCAAGGCTTTTGAAACTCTCTGAATCTTTAATATTAAAATATTATCACAAGTGTAATACTTCAGGCAGTCTAAGATGTGCAAACTTGTTTCCACTTCAGATAGAAGGCTGATTGGTGGCTTTGAAAAGAAGCATGTTTGCTGTCTGCAAACACTTTTTAAGAATTTGGTTTGGCTTGGCTTTATGGAAAGTTGACAGAAGCTTTTTTCTTTAATTTTTAATTTCAACCTGCTGAATTTTCACACTGTGTGATATTACCAAACCAAACATTGTCAAAAGTATAATAGTCATGCTTGCAATAGATCACATTCTGAAAAAATGTGCTATGGCTTAAGTGTTTTATACAATAAATAGCTTATGTTCAGTTGAAGAACCCTTAGTGAATCTGACAGTAGACTTATAGCTCATAGTTCTACCTTTGAATGTTGTTACACGGTGTATACCTCATAACCTATAAATGCCAGTATTGTACTGCTACTGTTCATCACCTTACAACGATGTTTTTCTGGCACCATATACTTCACTTTTGTGATGGACTTTGAGATCTGCAGAAGGAAAAGAAAATGCCATTAAGGAAAAGAAAAAGTTAATGCATTTGTTCTATTTTTGGTTTTAGTCTGTCATGCTGTTTGTACGAATACTGTTAGATATCTATAGTATCTGTTATTTATATTCATAAAAGCATGAAAAACTAAAACCTTTCAGCCTGTGTTTATTAAAATCAAAATTAGAAGATAGAAGCATAACTTGCAGATCTAATTTGCAGTGGAAAGTAATTACCTTCAAGATGGGGAGTCTGTCTGCAGTTAGTGGAACAGAATTGTAAACATACCTTAGTTAATTGTCTAGTAAGTCACCCAGGCTAAAGGCTTCCTGGCGTGTAGCAGGCTGTGTAATTTTAGACTATACAGTGTATAAAAATACACAGCTGAAGGTAACAAAGTGGTTCTGGTCTATTAAAATACTGGCAAGTGGCAGATAAGAAAGTCACTCTGTGGGTTATTAGATAAGGTAACCAAGAGCCAGTCCTACTTCTTTATCTCTCATAGTGCCAGCAGATTCCTGCTATTCACACATACAGGATTTTGTCTGTTTTAGAGACAGAGATGTTTAATATCTCTATCCATGATCTGGGTGAGGGGATCAAGTGCATGCTCAGTAAGCACAAGTCCTGTGAGGGACAGCTGAGGAAGCTGGGGTTATTTAAGCTGGAGAAGAGAAGGATCAGGGGTGACCAAATTGTTCTCTACAACTCCCTGAAAGGAAGATGTAGCAAGGTGGGGGTTGGTCTCTTCTCCCAGACAACCAGTGACAGGACAAGAAGAAAGGGGCTCAAGCTGCACCATGGAAGGTTGAAGTTGGACATCAGGAAGAATTCCTTCACTGAAAAGGTGGTCAGCCATTGCAATGGGTTGCCCAGGGGAGTGGTGGAATCACTATCCCTGGACATGTTCAAGAAATGACTGGAGGTAGCACTTAGTGCTGTGGTCTCATTGACATGGTAGTGTTCAGTCAAAGGTTGGACTTGATGATCTTGAAGGGTTTTCTTTATGATTCCGGTATATAACAAACACTGTTGTCGTGTACTTCTTGGCAATCTTACTGCTCCTTTCTTAACTTCAGAAAGATTAATAACTTCATTTCAGGACAGAGTTATGGTGTTATTCTTGCTGGAGAATGTTCTTTTCTTGGTACAAATAGACATGCCTAATGTTTAATTTTTAAATGAAGACTACAGAGTTTCAGTGCTATTTTGTATTCCTCTAGCATCCAAATTATTTTTATTTTAAAATTTTTAAACCTCATACTTGACATTATTAAGCAAAATTTCTGGGGTTTATGTTTCCTTATGTAATATTTAACACTAATGGTCCACTTTGCAGTTTCTGGGATCTTCCATAGCTCCCCTAATCAGTCCATCGTTTGTCTCTTAAAACTAAACTTATAGATTGCTTATGGTTTAGTGTTTGGTTTCTCTGAGAGGATAAAGGGGAGGCAGAGAGGAACTAAATTTAAATAGTGTCTTTCAAAAATTTTGCGGGCACATGATTTTAGACAAATCTGTATTACATGTTGAGTTTTCTCAATGTAGAACTGAAAATAGACTCTCTTGTTTTCACTCTGCTGTTGCAATCAATTCCTTTAAAATTTGTGGACTTGCTTTTATGGAAATGTGGATGTGCAAGTATTTGTCAGGTGAAGGTCTTAATTGACATTACAGGTGTTTTAAAATGTATTTATTTTGCTGATTTTAGTGTTATGTGTAAGGCATCCTCCTGCGCAGTGATCGCATTACTAAAAAATCAGGTAGAAGATGCTTTTCTGTGGAGTCTGATATGACCTGAGTAGATGTTGTTAACCTCAGAAGTCTGTAGAACTTCTAATTGGTCGATTTGTTTTGTAGGGGGAGATGGGTGCGAAAGGACCGGATGGTGTTGCTGGTCTGCCGGGCGAAAAGGTATGTTCATGTATGCTGATATGTGATTTAACTCTCATGAAGTGTTCATTGGGTCAGTGGCTTCTCTGTAATTAAGTACAGAAATGGGAGGATAGAACACTTCTGTTAGAACATTAATTTCTCACCTGCACTATCATGATTTTTGTAGCACACTGAAAAAGCCATTCAGATAAATAGTATTCTCTGCAGATGCGCTTGTTTGGTGGATTTTTTTTGCAAGAAGTGGTGGTTATACAAAACTAAAGGAAGCTACTAGTTCCACTTGCCCAGTTTGTGGTCTGCAAGCTCTCGTGCACTCAAGAGTCTGCTTGGTAGAGCTTCAGATAAACACCACTAACCTCTTAATCAAAGACTTGGGATAGCCATGGCTAAGAAGGCATGCCAGCTTACCTGTGTATTCAAGGATAAGTTTCACTTCATTTCAGAGTGTTAGTGTGTCAATTAAGACAGTTGTATGCATTTATTTGGTTCACTGCTGGTTACCTGTTGGAAGTCTCTGACTAATATTCAGCATCTTCGGTAGAGAAGACAGCACTCATAACACCAAGGAAACAGCTTCAGGTTTAAAATCTGTGATTTTACAGGACATAAAATTATGAAATTGTATTTTATTTTTACTTACTATTTCTATCTCAAATTGTGATTTGTTAAAAATATAAGATGTGTAATATTACCAAAGTTATGAGTTAAAATAGACATATTTGCTGCTGATGTCAAGTTGTATGTGGTAGAAAAAATGGAGAACAGGCTGCAAAGATGTTCAAAGGACTTTGCAACATTGAAACCTGAATTGTCAAGTGGGTATGTAAAACTCAGAGAAAGTAATAGTCAAGTGATGCAGATGAAGAGGAAAACAAAGGAAATGTTATGCATTTCGTGTCAGACTCTGGACTAGCTATGACTGTTCAGGAAAGTGATCTTGGAATTACAGGTCAAGGAAAACATGGACTTGCTGTTTAGTACTAGTCGAATAAACAATATTTAAGAATTACTAGCAAGAGAATAGGGAACAAAGCAAAAGCATTTTAGTGTCACCATTATTAGTGAATCTGTATTATGCTGCAACTTCAATGATGTATACAGTTCTGGTTCTCACATCTCAGTGTGAATCTAATATTAGCAGGGAAGATTCAGAAGGGGCGTCAAGAGTGATCAAGAGCATTGGGCATCTTCTACTTAAGGTGTGACAATGTGAACTTCAATCTGAAAAAGGCACAAATTAGAAAAAAAGTGTCCTGTTCTGTTCTCTATACAGTCCTAAATGGAGAAGAAATTATTACAAGGGTTTATTTATTTATTTTACTATTCAGTGCGTGAATTAGAGCATTAAACCTATCTGATAGCAAGTTCAAAAAGGACAGAAAGGGCTCATTCTTGCTGTTACAATATTACAGTTTGAACACCACTTGGAACTTAGAAAGTTTGGAAATGTAATAAAAAATTAATGGAGTAAAAATCCATGGAGTGTGTCAGTCTGCTCGTCTGAAAGTTCTTGAACTCTAAGATGCTGGAGCCTGGGAAAGCCACTGAAGAAGTCTTCATGGCTGCCCTGTTGTTATATTTTTCTGTAGACATCTGTTGTTGCCAGAATTGTAGTCCTATAATTGACTAGAGAAAACTTTGATTTGATCCAGATAGACAGTGTTTTACTTTACTGTGCTCCTAGATGTGAGTTAGTGGAAAGAGTTTTTGTAAATTGTGGATTGATTGAGACTGATCTGGAATGAAGCTGTGTTTTCCCTTGGCTCTTTCTGTAGCTCCTACTCAGATTTTATCTTGCTTTAATCTTACCAGGATATGTTGCTTTTCCAGTACAAGTTATTATTACAGTTTCCATGGTTAATATTGTTTGGGATTTTTTCGCTAAGCACCTTGCAAATTCATTGTCAGGCCAAATCCCAAAGCTCCTGTTAGTTTCTGTAAGGCTCAACAGTCAGATCATATTTAATATCAAGACATTGTACTTTTCCTGAACATTACAACTCTTTTAATTCAGACTGTATAAAATATCATTGTTGCAAATTAAAAATTAGCTACCATGAGATATGAAACTGTCAAACCTGAAAACTTTTAAAATAAAGAAAACAAGCAAAGTGTTTTGTATATGCATAGCTAGATGAAGGAACTGAGATTCAGCTACCCAGCTTCTGCTAGCCAGAGTTGTCATGTCTATATGGAGTAGTACAGTGCTATGTGCATTAGCTCCTTTCTGAAGGTAGAATGATTATTTTCCTTGTGTTCTGAAAGGTGTTAACATGTTGTCACTTAGGTGATGCATCCAGAACTATATAAATTTGTAGAGTATATAAATTTGTTGTATTGTTGTGCTCCTTTAAGTGTGGCCTTCTGGATGCTAACATTGTATATAAAGACAACTGGACAAAGTGGAGGAGCAGCACCAAGCCTGTCTGACTCCAAGAAGTGTTTGGACAACACACTCAAACACATGGTGGGATTCTGGGGGCATTCTGCACAGGGCCAGGGGTTGGACTTGAAGATCCTGATGGGTTCCTTCAAACTTAGCATATTCTATGATAAAAATACTCTAAGCACTGTTGCTTGCAAAGGCATCTCTTATGTCACAGTAACGACACAAAAGGAAGAGACAGAGGCACTTGTTACCAGGATCAGAGAGAAGGAAGAAAGGGGGCAAGACCCGTCTTCTTTATTTTTTATATACATTTCTAAATCACTGTTCATTGGAGGAAATCAGTTCTTTCTCCCTTAATTACAGTGGTCAAAGGAAATGTCCATCAAAGTTCTGTGTCCATGAGAAAGGAATGTGAATGATAAGATACAGTTACAATAACATGCCCATGTTTACAGAGAAAACTGTGAGAAACTAGCTGCAAAGGAATGATAACATCCAGAACTGCAAAAATCAGGGCACCACTCCTACATTTCAGGATGTTGAGGTGCAGACTGTGCAGTGCTGGGAGAGCATTCTGAGGAGCTACTGCTGTTTGTTAATATTCTTAAAGCCTTCAATACGTTACCTGTTGTTGGAGATGTTAAATTGCTTGGTATGGCTATTTTTGTGGTTTTTGCACTGTATATTTCTGAGCTTTGTGCAGATGTTCTCCTCAGTCACTAGTTATAAACAGGAAGAATGAAAAATAAATTATACTTTGTTTTTTAATGTAAATGAAGTTTGAGGCTTCAAAGAACAGAGGTTCTCTTGCTAATACACCCAAAACCTATCCACTGCAATATTCCATTGCTTGTACTTCTTCCCTGGGGAGAAGTTCAGAGAATAAATAAGCAACAGATTTTAATTATATTGTTGTGCATAAGAACAATATCAATTCATTTGACCTATTTTAGATGTTTACCATAGAATGAGATAAACTTGGCTGTTGGAAGCCCTGTTTCTTTAGTTTAACTATCTCAAACATACCTGATGCAGTGAAAAACTAGAATTAGAAAAATACTATTCAGCAGACTTTATTACTTGAAAGAATCTTAACAAGAGAATCTCCCAGAACAGAGCTTAATTTTCAAGATCTTTGTAAATGGTGACACCTGTAAGGCTTCATATATGGCCTTGACTTTCAAGGATCTTAAGCGTGAAAATTGTTCAGCCTGTCTTCAAATGTGACACTTGGCCTTCTGTCGCTTGTTAAGACATAGTGTCACTGACAGCATAATTTCCCATTCACTAAATGCTGCAGTGGTTTTGCAACAGTCTCCTGGCTAATAGGGGCACAAGTAAGTGGTGTATACTTCTAGGAGGTTCTTGTCAATTAAGAGTTTGGATATGCTGAAGGCTAATACAGAGAACAGAATTTAAGGCTTGATGACTCTAAGGTAACATAAGAATAGCCTTAACATACTAAAGAAAACAGAGGAATGTTCTGGCCAAAGTTCTGCAGTTTTGTGGACTTTTCTGATGCAATTCTTGTCAGCTGCCAAAGTAAAACATGAGGCTTTCATTGACTGGCAACACACCACAAGGTGCCTGTTGTTTCACCTGCCTTTAGGTCAAAAGCAGTCAGCATGATGGTGCTGATGACCTGTCTAGAGAGTCAAGAATCTAATGCAGGCCCCATGAAGCCCTACCTCACGCCCCCAAAGTCACAACACAGTAGATAATCAGCACCATTACATATGTGACTGTCTATTTGATGTCCACCTACCTAGTTCCTTCATCCTTGTCCTCTTTTCAGGGAAATGTCTTAAGAGATATTTCTTTTAAATAGTAAAACCTACTTGGGGCAACAGAAAAAAATCTTGAGATTATCAGAGGAGATAGTTCTGAAGTATTTGTTTATAATTCTAAAATAAGAGGGTAGTAGTCTTCCCTTGGAGGGAAACTTGCTTCCTTTGTAGACTATCAGAAGAGATGGAACACAGTGGCATGACCCCTTTCCTGCAATCAGGACTGATTTGTAGCTCAGCCTTCTGGGGACGCTTCTTCAAGGTATCTGTCAAATCATGATACAAGAACAACTGGAAGTTGTGTTTAATCAGAATCCCTGTGTGTGTGAGACCTCAGGCTCTGGCCTTCTGACGATGTTCAGCAAAGTCTGTGAGAACAGCAGAGACTTGTTGAAGGAAACACTGTGTTAGCCTACTTTTTGGTGATTTGCAAGTGAAATTGCCTCTGGATACATTTCTGAAGCCATTTAGTATAATTGGATTGCAGCTGGTTATGGGGTGAGAAATTAAATCTGTCCCTGAAGTGGAGATTTGAGGTGACTGGACTGCTTTAAGGTGTATTATGACAGTCACCTATCTGTTGCAGATCAGGCTCCACAAATTAACCAGTCCTGATCGAGCAGTTAGATTAACCTCACGACAACAAGCACTGATTGCTCTGTCATTAAGAATGGTCTTCACGTACCACTGCTGTGTTCAGGGTCACATCACTGGCATAACCTGAGCAAGGTCAATACACTGCTGTAAAGTATTTTTATTAAAAAAATGTTAATTATTTTCCTAGTGTTCCTGTAATATTGAAATGGTAAGGCAATGTTCCTGTTGGTGAGACCCACAGGCTTCTCCCTAACTGAAGTCACAATGTCATATTAATTCCATAAAGGTTGTATGTGTGCATGTCCTTTACAGAGCACCCACTGGGGGATTGTTACAGATGGTCAACTTCCCTGGCATGTGTTCTGTGTTGGGACTCTGCAAAAGCATATCATGTGATGAATCTTTCCAGTACTTAAAGGGGGCTTATAGAAAAAGAAAGACCACTACTTTTTACATAGGCAGATAATGATAGAACAAGGGGGAATGGTTTTAAACTGAAATATGAGAGTTTTACATAACGTGTTGGGAAGAAATTCTTTGCTCAGAGGGTGAGGCACTGGAACAGGTTGTCCAGAGAAGTTGTGAATGCCCCATTCCTGGAAGTGTTCAAGGTCAGGTTGCATAGGGCTCTGAGCAACCTGGTCTAGTGGGTGACATCCCTGCCTGTGGCAGAGGAGTCAGAACCTGATGATCTTCAAGATCTGTTTCAACCCAAGGCTTTTGGTGATTCTATGATCCTCCTTTTATGGTATATTTCTAGGCCTTCCAAATAGTCTGACAGCTTCAAGAGGTGTACACTTTCAACTATGATTAGAAGATCAAATATTCATGCCTTAAAATTGTGGTTTAGACATTTTCTGAGGATAAGTAGGGAGGAAAAACCTCCACCAACCACCCAGTTTTCTCTATTCTCACTTACGGGGAGATCAATTTGTACTTTCCTTCATGAGCGTTTTGTAAACTTGAACAAGCTGGGTTTAGTTTGCCTCTGTATAGCTGAAATTTTTGTTTTTTCTGCACTTCTTGTGTCTTTCAGCCAAATAAGTCAAGTCTTTTCCTTCTCTTTGCTTCTGTGTCTATAGTGCCATGCCAATGAACCTCCAAACTGAAAGTTTATTTGTGTTCTGGATGATAAGTGATGGAGTCGTGTTTGGGTTGTGGGGTTATTTTTTGCTGGTCTGTGATGCCTTGACAGTCAAGGTGAACTCAATTGTTCTGGCATATACATTTCAGGGGGTGGATGATCTATGTGTATTTGAAAACTTTAGCAGGAGAGTTCCTGGTTCTAAGAGACAAGTTGCCGCCTGTGTCAGTTATTTTGGTACAAAGTATTAAGCCTCATGGGGAGTTGTGGACCTTATCTCTCCCTCCAAGCAACTGAGAGGAGATTGTAGTGAACATTGGGTTCTTCTCCCCAGTAACAAGAGATAGGACAAGAGGAAAATGCCTCATGTTGCACCAGGGGAGGTTTAGATTGGATGTTAGGAAAAACTTCTTCACCAAAAGGGTGATCAGGCATTGGAATAGACTGTCCAGGGAAATGGTTTGATTCAACATCCCTTGAAGTGTTCAAAAAATGTGGCATTTTGGGACATGGTTTAGTCATGAAGATGGCAGTGTTAGGTTAATGGTTTAACTCGATCCTGGAGGTCTTCTCCAGCGTTAATGATTCTATGGCTTATGTGTGTTATGAGTCCTGCTAGCCAGAAAGGCTTTAAGCTTCTGAGAATGTGCTGATGGCAGTAAGGCTCAAAGGACTCAAGCTAAGGAAGGTAAGTTATTTGCTCTGTTCTTAGCCTTTCCATATTTTTCTACTTTTTCTATTATGAAAATATTTTTTCTTCTTTATCAGTGGCTACAGTCTGAAAAATAAAACTGATATAGGCAGAAAGGTAATTCAGAAAATTCAGAAGACTTACCAAACTAAACTGAGTGTATCCATTCCCCTTTATCCAAACCTCTGCAGTAATTGCTCTCTTATGATTCATAGTATACAATTCCTAGTGATGGAGGTGATGCGTCTCTGTTTCTTAAACTACATTTTGTGAAATACTTGTGACAATATTCACTTTAAATACTTGAATTTCAAATGGTTTAACTTTACTGGTTTAGTTGTTTGCACTAGTTTTTTGCAATCTAGATTATGAACAGACTTTCTAAAACATTAAATATATTGAATAAGGTTTTTAAAATAGCTGGTTTTGCACATAAGCTCAAAGCAGTGGGATATTCAATATGCTGTGCTTTTGCTACTGCACTGGATAGATGCTCTTGCAGTATCTTAATGAAACAAATAGTTTAGGTGGAAAAGAGAAAGGAATGCTTATGTGAACCAAGAAGTGTTTATTGCTAGACAATTTAGATTTATATTCGAAGTTAGACCAGATAAAAAACTAAGTGTACATTTGAAGAGCTCTATGAACTGTATGAGTGCTCTTTGTACTTCAGGTAATGTAAATGAGATTGGGTTTACATTAAACTGTGCAGTAGGTATCTAAAGGACTAAAGAATTAGTCCTTCTTTCATTCAAGTGCATGTATTTGTGATTATGACCTAACAAAATGTACATGAACACATATATTTTGTGAGCTAGAAGATATATAAAGAAATAATATTACTTGTAGTGTTTTGGGTTTTTTTTTAATTTTAACTGTGTGCTATGGTTATCTGGAACTTCAGTTTTCTCAAGTCCAATATCACTGTGCTGTCATCAGTTTTAACTGATTTGGATACGGAACACTGTGGATTTTTTTTTTTTGATAATTTTAATTATCCTTTTGTAATAGGGTTCTCTTCGTATTTGGGACAGCTAAGGAAATTAGTAGTAAAAGGCTACCCAGAACATGATATAGATACCGTTTGTGGTATGAATGCTGCATCCAAACAGCATAACACTTCCTGAACAGTCCACTTTGCATTGCCTGGTGGGAAGAGCTCTGTTTTCCCTTAGTGGTACCTGAGAAAACGAGTTTGAAAACTGCTGCATTATAAGATTATTTTTTTAAGAAGTAATTTAAGCGCAATATAAAACATGTCTTAGAAATGTCCAGTGCTTTGTTTTCCAACATGATTTAAATATATATACCTGAATTTAAGATTTTGATCAAAAAAACTTACATACTAGTGTAGCATGTGACTTCAGATTGCTTTCAGAGATGCTTCTAATACCCATCTCTGTACTGAGTTACTGCAGGGTCAGGTTTTCAGGGCCAGCTATGTCATGAAATCCACAACCAGAAACTTGTTAAATGTACTTCCAAATCAAAACATATCATTGTGAAGATTCTTGTGACCATAGACCTGCTTTCCCCATTGCTCCAGCTAGACCATGGAAACTCTAGAATTTTCCAGGGCATATTTGACTTTGCAGAAGAGCCATGGATATATGGCCTATTATGCCAGTTCAATATATGCTTCTGGAGCATTAATCACTCATGTAAATGTACAAATTTGAGGAGGCATTGGTGTTGAGCTCACAGTAATGCAGTCTTTTCCTTGCAGCTGTCTTGAAAGATCTCTGGACATATTGACTTCCACCTTTCATGTCTTCTACAGATCCTTGACAGGGATCAGGGTATTTCAAAAGTATCTCATCAGTATCTTTGTGAAAACTTCCCAAATGCATGTAGACCACTGGAGAGGTACTACTTAAAGCCACTTACTCAGTTGGTCTATCTTTTATTCAGTGCTGTCCAATTTATGAGCTCCCATCACTGCTAATCGGTTATATTTCAATATTCTTAGGTCATGTGTGGACAAAAACTGTGTTAGTTATATAACTTTTGAAAAATCTTTGTGCTGCTTTGATCTGGAGTCTCTAAAAGAGACAAAATAAATATAATCAGTAACATAGGAAAAATATTTGAAATCAGAAAGCTTTTCAAAGTAGGAGAGTCGTGAGGCATAAGAATGTAAAGCTGAAACAACATTCTAATAGCAAATACAGTGCAAGTTTTCAAAATGTAGTTTTTTATGGGTAATCAATTAATGGAATTGGCCTCAAAAAAAAAGAAAGGCAGAGGTGGTCCTGTTGGAAACTTTACTATCACTAACTTTAAAGCCTTGAGCTTGAGAATTGCTGGCGATGGTAAATCAGGCACTTGGATTCCACCTATTGCAGCAAGAAATTTTCTACAAGTTTTGTATTCTTTTTGTGTTTTCAGTGATATCTTAGTGTATAACTAATATACATCTGATTTTAAGAAATGGATGCATATGAAAATAGTAGGTCTCAATAGATTTGTGATGCATAAATATGCTTAAAATTAAAATATTTTACTTGGGAAATATAGTTTAGACCATTATGTTTTCCAAAACTTGCTTCATTGCTTCAGCCTGTATAGTTCTTGCTTGCTTGCTCTTGCTCTGTCCTTAGCATTACAAGAAAGTGTTTTGAATAGCCTTTGATCATAAATTTGATTCCAGAGAGCTGTCTGCTGTGCTGACTTATTTTTGCCTTATTAGGTGATTTTTGCAGTTCACAACTCCAGGAACTGTTGAGCTCCCTGGTTTTTCAATTCCTAAAGCTAAACGAGAGCAGTTCAATTCAGTTCTTGATAGAAAACTCTATGGAATCAAATTACCTGGCATGCAATGACACTGCTTGGGTGTTATTTCCATTCTGGAGGGAATGGTGCTGGTGATTACTGTAGGTGTTGGTGAGCAGAGACTTAATTTTTTAATAAAAGAATCATAGCTTTCTGAAGAAAAAGAAAATATGCTTCGGTCTTATCTGAGGAAAGTTATGGCACTGTCTTCTGTGCTCTCATAGACTCCCTCAAAATCAGATTAGTATGTCTCAGTAGAACAAAAGTACAAATATGTTCTTTGAGCGAGATATTGTTTCTTGTATTGCTTGGCATCAAAGCTGTGGACTCCTTCAAGCAAGGGACACTGGTGAGATACAAGTGGGAGGGTGTATGTAGCCTCTGGTGTTTGCATTGAAACTGCAATAACCAGCAGGACGTGGCTGGTCCTGGGGGCCTGGAGTGCAGCAGCCGCCTCTGTGATGTGATGTGAGGTGTGGCCAAAGCAACCAAAGGTCACTGTTCATT
Source organism: Climacteris rufus (assembly GCA_013398175.1). Taxonomy (NCBI): domain Eukaryota; kingdom Metazoa; phylum Chordata; class Aves; order Passeriformes; family Climacteridae; genus Climacteris; species Climacteris rufus. The sequence continues at coordinate 544,376 of VZRZ01002089.1, read as the reverse complement.
TTGTAGGGCTCTGGGATGCTGGGAGCAGAATGGAGCGTGGCATACTGCCATGCAGGGCAGGCCTTTGTTAGCCTGTTATGTAACGTGGAAGTAAAATATAATGCGGTTGTTAAATAATGCAGTCATTAAATGCAGCTCTTTGTTCCTTAATCAGAGAGTCATGAATACTCTAGCTGTGAGTCTGCCTGGCTCTGGGATTCTTAACTGGGTTTGAAAAGCCTCAGTGGGGACCTTACAGAGCTTGAAAGGGCAGGGGGAAGCTTGAGGATTCTTCTTCAATTGTTCATAAATTATAATTTTTGGATTCTTTCTGGAAGGTTTCTGTGGCACATAAATTCTAGTCTTGTATGTTTTTTCCCCTTCATTTGTGAGGACTAGGGATTTTAAGTTTTGAAAATGGTATTCTGAACTTTCCACATCTCATCAGAATGCTGAGCTTTAAGAAAAATACCCATTATTACACTGTAAAAGTTGGCAGCAGTGTGTTGCAGGAAATGGACTAATTGAGGAGGAAGGAACTTTCTCACTGTACTGCTGCATTGTACAACTTGTCTAACACATTTTGCTTAGTTTTGTTTGTCTTCTTTTGAGGCACTAGGTAATGGACTTCAGAGAATACTAGATTTTTGGATCTGATTAATCATTGATCTATATTAGAATAATTATGGATAACTTATGTTATTGTATTTCATTTAACTAATATATGAGTATTTTCTCCCTAGATAATGACTCCTATTATGAGTTGCACATTGGATTTTTTAAAAAATTTGTAGTTTCATACAGTAGAAAAATTATACATAGTACAAATTATACAGAGGTTATAGATAATAGTGTTGGCTCCTGTGACTTGTGGCCTGTTAACTCTCCTTTGCCCATTTGTTAGTGGGTGAGTTGTATTATTAATATTTAAATAAAGGCAGCTCAGATGTGCATTTTTAATGGCCATGAATATACTTCTTCCCTCAAAACCCCCTGAAATTATAACACAGGTTATATGTTCACAAGTCAATGTAAATAGTTTTTTTTAATTCATAGACACCAAATTGTTGGAAATAAAAACTGCATTTTATTAATATAGTAAAATCATTCATGGATAATGCAAACAGAATCTATTTTTTTAATTCTCACTGCTAGGCAGTATTTATAAACACCTAAGATGCATACTTCATGTTTCAAGTCTGAAACAATTAAATCAATGTGACATGCTGAGGCTGGGCCAAGTCTTGTCTAATCAGCAGTCAGCACTGCTGGTCTGGCATGAGGCTCCCAAAAATAGAAACACAAGAAGTCAAACAACTAAGTGGAAGGGCACTAAAAGAAAAAGCGCTGCTAATTCCACTGTTGACTTTCTGTCTAATGGATTCTTGTTCCCAGGCCTCACTAAGTAAAGCAACTGGCACGGGATGTGTTCCTGCAGATGGCTTAGCAGTAACACACGTGGCCCAGCTGGGTGACAGGTGTTTGATTTGTGTTTAACAAGTACCTCACACAAGCCAGATTTTTTTTTTGTTACAGACACCAAGAAGCTAGTCAGCTGATGCTTTTTCTACAGGATTAACACCCCTTTCACTATGCTCCCTTTCTGTTGTGAATGGCAGTTCTCCTGATTGTCCCATACAGATGAAGATAACAGGATTTTAGTTTGAAATAAGACACTAAACAAGAGAAAAAATTCCCAGTTAACTTTGTTTAATAGCTGTAACTTGTTACCTTTACACATGGAAGTTGCACAGCATGTTATTTATAGCTATTGACAATAATATCTCAAGAAATCATTATTTAGATGTTCATTCTGCAGAATGAAAATTCACTTTAAAAATATGCATGGAAGAAGAAGCCAGACTTCAGGGCTGTAGGTGTTATACTCTGCATTAGTGTGTCTTCCCATAACATGATAAAGTTTTGGAATTTTCTTGTACAGCGTAGCACAAACGTGGAGTAAAAGAAATTCCCTGCCTAGTGGAACATACAGTATTGATAGAGATGCACCCCAGGCCATGAGAGAAGAGCTGGGGTGGGAAGCTATCTAACAGACAAGAATTATGTATAACGTGTGCAATGCTATTCCTTAATGAATTTCTGAAGCTTTGTTGTAAGGTGCATGACAACATGCTGCATAACTGGAGAGAGATTATCCCAGTGGTAATCTGGGGGGAGGGGATTGGTTTTGTTTTAATGAGTAGAAGATATTGGAATCTTTATGGCATTTGTTAGTCAGTGCCATGATAGCAACTCTGCTGGCAAAGGCAGCAATGAAAATAGTAGAGTAGCAGGATGCTTTTATCAGTCATCTTTGATTAATGGGAATTTTAGCCAGTAGGATGTGTAATGTAACAGTGCCTGTGGCCAGTTTGTCTTCTCCATCCCATTTTTCCTTACTTTTGTCTGAGTATTTTTATTTTCTGATATCAAGTCCATGAGTTGGAAAAAGATAAGACTTTAGGACCTCTTAACAAAAATGTGTGACTCTTTGCAGTGTCAGGGTTATAATCTCAGTGTTGTCAAATAGCCAGAAGAAATACCACCCTCTAGAATACACTGTACTGGCAGTACTTCTGCTGAACCACGGAAGAATGGAGGCATGGGTGTCAGAGTATTTTTGATTCTCTAAATAAGCATTGGGCTGTAGTGAGAGGTGGTTAACAACTCACACAAAGAGCCTGTGTCCATCCCATAGTGAACAAGCTGCTTTCTGTCAGGCATCCCAGGTGTGGTGTGTGGAGTAGACTAATAAGCCTCAGAGAGGTTAAGAGAAGGCCTGAAAGGGAAAATTACAACCCCACTAGGCTGAGATGTCATCATTCCCCACAAAGGTGCTCAGAATTTTTAGAAATAGAGGCTTACCTTTAGGGAGCATCTCTAGGGCTCCTGTGCTGTCAGTAGATCTGCTGATCCCAGATTCACAGGTGAGTCTAGGTGAGTTGGAGTGCTAAATATGTGGTTGGTATATCCTCTTAATCTGTCTCCAAAATACAGTCAATGTCAAAAGGCACTGTTTTTGAAGTGAGGAGAAATTATCTTGGGAAAGCCTTAAAAATCCATGTGTAAATGGAGACATGGAAACTACCTTGAGCTGCTTTATTTATCCGTAGTTGATAGGAGGTTTGCAGCTACACAAGCACACCAACAATACAACATTTCAGAAAAAGTACTGATATGAGGTAGTTCCTAGATTAGAAATTTCGTTTTACATGCAGTTCTATTTATTTATGATTTACCCAAATCCTTTCTTTTTCTACTGCTTTTTTGGATTTCATATCTGTGTGGTTAAACATTAAAGCTAATATTTAATGGTCTGTGGGACAGATTTTTTTTACGGTAAACTTACAATAGCACCAGCTGAGAATCTGCCCCCTGAATCTTCAGATTATGGAAATGGATAGTTATGATGATGATGATGATGATGATAATAATTCTCTAGTAAAGAATAGCCTCTAGGAGGCTGATCAATGCTGTTTTCATTCCTAATATAAACCTGGGAGTCCAACTATTATGTTCAGTATAATAGCCATAATATATTGTATTATTTTTGAAAGACCTCAGCAGTATGGTGATATTAAATAATGTTTTTAAACATACATTTAGCATTATTGCATTTCAAATATTATTTGAGCAAGGACAATTAGATTAATTTCCAGTTCTGCTGAAGCTTTAATAAGATTTAGATTTGCTTTAACACCATGTTAGTCTGAATTAGCAATAAATCAACAGATGATGTGTAGATCAGGCAATTTTCTTTTTGACAGAACTACTGTAAGGGAAAAAACGTAGTTGCAAGAAAGTATCAGTTGTCCATGAGTATAAGATCACTTCAAACTTTTTTCTACTGTGTTGCTTCAGATAATGGAAATATCCAACTGGCTAGACTTAATTTTCTAAACTGTTCTTCTATAATAATGTATAAAAGCCTCTTTGCCTATTCTCACTGCTTTACAGTGAGATGCTCCAAATGCTCTCATGGGTTTTGTTTGCATTTTATTAATGTTCTGTGTATGATGTTGTAGGTCAACTGAACTGGGTTGTTGTCAAGCGCATGTTTAACTTGTCTGCACTGCATTTTTAAGTTGTCACCGCTTCAAGGACATGCAGTAGCAGTGAATACCACTTGTATTTGCCAAATACACAAGGAAGACCTACTGAGAGCAGAGGCTCTGCTTCTGTGGATGCTTTTTTGATGGCACAGAAACCAGTCCTTGACACATGTTCCAAAGACTTCAGCAGTTTATTATCAAAGAAAAAAGAAAAAGAGGAAAAAAAAAAAGGCAGTATACCTGCCTGTAGCCATGCATGAAAGTAAATAGAGTGATCCTTTCATCTTTGGTTTTTCAGAAAAACTCTGACTTATGATGGGTGAAAATAATTTATGGGAGCAAAATATAGCAACAAACTTTTGACTTAGTTACTTTATGTGTGAAACGTGTGCTTTATGTACTTGAATATAGATATTGTGTGAGCTGTGTGCTTTTTAAGACATGCTAATAGCAAAAAAAACAAAAGGAAACAGTGCCAAATGAAGAGAGTTGGCAGTCTGGAGTAAGGAGCCCTGTGACCATGTTGTCTGATGCTCTGAGCTGCCTCCAACTGCTGGTTCTTTAGTCTGCATGCACAGCACCAAAATCTAGATTTTCAAGTGTCGTTTAATTTGGAATGTTTTAATATCTAATTGACTGAGTGGACGGGGAGGTCGGTCTTGTCCCAAAGATGGGTAATGGGAAGGGATGGGAATGACAAAAAGTTGATGCCTCTTGAACTCAGTGAATTTTATAACGTGCAAATAAGATCAGTAGGGTTATTGTCATTTGCCTTTCTCTTGTGCAGTTACTTAAAAAACCCACAGGAGCCCTGATCATTAGGATTTTTGAATTAGGATTTGAATTTTCTGCCCTGACACCCTTGGCCAAACCATAGTGGATCTGGTCTGCTGGGGCTGCTGTGGAAGCAGGACAGAGCAAAGGAAATGTACAATTTACCTGTCACAAGCCCTTCTTCATCGGTTATTTTAAGGGATTATATTCTTGCTCACATGGATTAAGTTTGCCTCAAGGATAGCACTGAGCAAGTACTCAAGAAGTATTCAGGTAGTTCAGTAGTAACCAAGAGGGAATGGAAGGCTTATTATATGCAGTGAAGCTAAAATGTCATAATGTTTAGAAAAAACTTTGTGATGTGACAAAGCCAGGAAATTCATGGGGCAAGTTTTAATAAATATCTTTTGAATATATTTGTATGTAACGGATATTCTTTCAGGTGATCCTAACCATTAACAGAAGCCTGTTTAAAGAAACAAGGAAATACTCCAGTAGGCTGAGAAAGGTGTCATATTGGTGTGGGATTTTTATTTGTTCAAGGCAAAGCTCTGCCCCCACTGGTGGCTCTGGACTAGCTGGGTACGTGCTCCACGGGGGAGGATGCTGCTCAAGCCCACTGACAGTACATTGGTGAACATTCCGCTCCATTTCTGCAATGCTAAAAATAGTTGTCCTCATTTTAAAACACCAGGCAATTAGATTATTCCAAGGGTCTGGCATACTTAGACTAATGGAAGGCACACATCCATAAATTATCAAAACACTAAGTAGTGTTTGACCGTGCTGATTTTGCTTCTATTAAGATGAGTTTCCTTGCTAGTAACCCTGGAGTACCAAGCCTATTTTATAAATCAGGCTACTGGCAGTGGCCCAGTAAATGTAAAAATAAAAATGTTTGGTTTTCATATTGAGAATGGAGAAGCATCTTACTGCTTCTTGATGGCTTTGTTTTTTTGTTTTAATTTTGCAGAATCATGTCTGAAAAATGCTTAAAGTATTTTACAGTAATTGTTTCTCTTTCCCAGCCTTGAAGAGAATCTCATGAAGTTCCAGCATGTTTGCCATTATAAATCTTGGTAATGCTTAAAATAGTCCAAATAGCAAAACACATTCCAAGTGATTGATAAAAGTGTCTTTCAACACTTGGTTTTGGTTTCTTTTTTTTTTTTTTTTGTGTTTAGATAATGTGATTCCTAATTCATTTTTGGTGCCATATTGTCTGACAGTACAGGTTACACTGCTCCTGATAAAATGCATATACTTATATGTTAACATAGCCTCTCCTTTTATTCTTTTTAATTTTTTTAGTGTGGAAGTCCTTTATTTAGGGAGGGAAAGCAGCTAAATGTGGAAGTCAAGGTATAACATTGATATAATGCATTCTAAAAAGGTTGTTAAGTACACAGATACAAAGCATCTTATTCTACCTTCAAAACTTGTAGGTATAATTCAAGTCTCTAATTTTATAAGGTATTGCAGTGCAATTACAACCTGCAAAATCAATAAATTATAAAAATATTAAGGACCATGTTTATAAATACACTGCACATTTCCAAGATAGTTAATCACATCAGTAATTTTAGAATCAGTAAGAATCAATACTGATGGTATTGATGTAGGAATGTATGTTTGCACTGTTGTGTTGTAGGAATAGTAATTTGTAGAACACTGATTAAACAATGCACGACAAAAGACCTACAGTTTATCTCCACAAAAAAAAGTCTGAATGCATTTTGGGGTTTTTTTCTAGTGTACAGTGATCCAATATAGCAGGGAAAATGAAATATTATTATCTGCTAACAGAATATGAATAATTTTTCACAATCCAACCTGTAAATTTGGAGAAAAGGAAGGGCTAAGAATTACTTGTAATGATTAATTAGAGTTTTTCCCCAGCACTCTACCATCTATTGTTACAGAGGAGAGCTGGAAAGAAGATGTTGGAAACTGCCATGAGTGGAGTTCCAAAAATGCCATTTTAGCAAACTGTTTTAAGATGTATTTTAATTGTTGTATGTCATGAGGGTTTTGTATTTATTTGCTTAATTATTTGTATCATTTTGATGAATAATCGTTCTTCTATTGGCTCTTTCTGTATGTAAGAGAGACTGGAGTTTTTCCTTTGTCTTTGTTCTTTTTGTATCTGTGAGGCATTACTCTCCTGCTTGGCTTGGAATCAAACAAGTGAACTTTCAAAAGTCATTTGTTGCTGAATTCTGGCTTGGACAGAAAACTCAGTTGGGTGGTGTGCAAGTTACTAGGGCCAACTTCTGTCAAGGACATGAGATCCATGAATGGAATGGAGAAAGCATTTCATTTTAGGTTATTTTAAATAAGTCTCCTAAGCTCCTATTGGATGTCATATGAGCACAGATGAATTCTAACAGAATTTAGCTCAGTAACTATAGTTTAATGATGACAAAAAATAATGTACTTCATGGTGGCATATTTCATTAAACTGTAAGTGATGGGTGGTTCTTAACTTTGAGTGGCAGATATTTTGAGTGGCTCTCACTAGGTCTGTAATTATTTAAAATGTTTTGCTAAGAAGGAATGGAAAAGGAAAATACTACAATATTTTATATTTTAATTCTATATGAGATATTACTAGGCTTTTAAACTAGGGAAGCTATATATTAAATGCAGAATTTAATTGTCTGTAGCTCTCAACTCAGAGTTGTTGATTTATTTTTTCCTTTGGTTCTAATACTCCTTATTTCAAATATTTAGGATGGAGTTTACTGTATTACTCAGCTTGAAGTTAACTTTTAAAAGCATTTTTGATTAATCAGGTGTTTGGGTTTACTTATGCTCAGTTTTTGAATGTAACTTTTAAGCATCTGGTTTCCTGAATAGAATTTGAAAACTCAAATCAGATCCTTAATTTTCATGGGCAGTGTAAGAGAAAGTCATTTTGGAATCAGGGGTGACAGTCAACTGTGCAGATGATTTACTTTGCTCTCTTTTGAAAACATGGGTTAGAGGACACAGTAAATTAACAGCATATACAGAACATTCGTTTAGGAAGTAGGACAAGCCTGCCTGGTTGCAGAGGATCAAGAATTACATTTCTTCCTGCTGAGTAAGTTGGGCACTTAGAGATGAAGGAAAGGTCTGGAACACCCCTTTGAGCAGAGCCTAGAAACCAGCAGTCAGCTTTGTACATACAGCTCCCTGTCAGACCTAAAGGTTGAAATGTAGATCCCTGTGTGCTCAAGACCCTGATAGGTACTGGTGAGAGAGTGGAAGCTGTGGTATTCTTGTTGGGACTTTGGATACTAGAGTAGTATACAAGTGTCTTCTGGAGTGTCTTCTTCTGAACAGGGCCTGAAATAAAGCTTTAGAAAGCTTTTCACATGGTCCAAATTATCTATTTTTTTTTTGTTGTCCAGTTGTCTGAAGTAACCTACAGCTATATCTGCTGCAGAATTAGATAACCTGTAAATGCTAACGGCCCATTATTTTGAAAGTGAAAAGTATTTTAACCAAATACAAGTTAACATACATAAATAACCCTAGAAAGGACTTCAGCAATTTCATAGAAAAGAAATTAGAAGCAATACATGTGCAGATGTCTTTTTGTCTTAATTTAGCTCAGTCATGAGTTAGGTCTGTAGAATGATGGCTGTGTACGCTTTGTTTCAGGGGGAAGCTGGCTTGGTAGGTGCTCCTGGCAAACCCGGTCTTACTGGTTCCAAGGTAAAAGAGAAACCAAACAAATACACAAACAAACAAACAAACAAACAAACAAAGTTTCATTCTAACCTTTTGCAGTCTTAGCATCTTTTTTTGCCAGCTGTCCAGTATCTACATAAATTATACTTGAATTACATATCCAGTTTCTGAGTTGTATAACATGACAGAGGAACTTTACTATTGGCTTCTCTTTCAAAGAGAAAGGGCATGTGGTGCTGTGGTACAAACCTGCCCAGCAGTATTATTTTGCATTAAGAGCAGTTGCCCAAGTCTTCAAACTGTACAGGTCTTTCCAAGTACAAGATTGGAGATCTCAGGCAAAATGAGATGAGGGACAGCGGTGCTTCTTTCACTCTTCCATTTTAATCTTTTGCTCATTTCCAGAGGTGGAATATTGTAGGAAGGCCAGGACTTGCAAAAAGAAACATACATATTACAGACCTTGGTGATAATACTTGTTAAAATCCCCTCTTTTCATGGTCAGATTTTTTGTTGATTGCAGCTGTTTTTAATGGCAAATATTTGGAATTAAATCTTAATGTCTGTCCAGCTAATTCCTTTAAGAAAATTGTAGGGGAAATTGTTCTGCTGCTTCAACAGATTAAGAAACCACACAAAAAAGTCCCCATTATTTTGTTGTTATTAAAATGTCAAGAAAGTGTTCTGCAGCAATGACCTTGATGCAATTTGTGTATCTTTAGGACAGATCCTTCCTGTAATATAGCACAAGGGGAAGGAAGGAACTTATTTTCTGCAGATGAGATAGCCAGCATTTTGCTCAGCAACAAGCTTACCACAGTCTGTCAATTTCTGCATTCAAAGCCAGGATCTCATTGACTTGTACTGCAGGCATATTTAAAACACTGAAAATCAGATCAGCAATCCTGCAGTGAGTATCAAGACAAGCAATCAAAGATTGTCCATGAAAAACTTGTGTGAAATATTTTGCCTAACTTAATATGAGAATTTTGCCACAGAAAGGCAAAGTCAATAATAAATTTGGTTTCTTTCAACTTTCACCTTTTTATTTCTGCAGCAATTGAATTCTTTGAAGTTACCAGTGGCTAATACTGCTATACTTTTTATATTGTCAAGTGGAAATTTCCTAAAGTTCTTTATATACACTTAGTTGACTGTCTTTCTTATTTTCCCTAATTTGGAAATTTTTTTTTTGTAAATTCAAATATTTGCAAAATATCTGGACTATTTCTGAAACATAAGGCATTAATTAATCACTAACATTGTTACAGGCAGAGAACTGACTGGTTGAAGAGTAGGATTGTTGAAAATGATGTGGAGGTAGACACGAGACTGAATTGTGAGCTAACAGTGTTCTCCTACTCGAATAAAGTAAACCATATATCAGACTATATAATATAAAACTGCACCTAGCAAATCAGAGGGAGATATTGTCACTTCTTTGCTTGTTGGTGCTGCATCTGGTATGCTGTGTCATGTTTGAAGGGGTCCTCCACCATCACTTTTACAAGAGATGTGGAGTAACCAGAGGGTGTCCATGAGAGAATTGGTTTATGTACAGAGGCCTAGAAAATAAGACATCTGAGGAGAGTTTCAAGAGGAAAAACTTGTTGAGTCTGGCAAACAGGAAGCCAAGGACTGCTTAAGACTGTCCTGCAGACCTCAGCCCAGCTGCTAAATCTTCAAGGACAGCTTCCTAAAACCCCAAGAACACTCCATACTGTTGTGCAGGGAGTTGAGTGAGTATGGCAGAAGGCCAGCATGGATGAACAAGATGCTTCTGACTGACTTCAGACAGAAAACAAAGTAAACAGTGGAAGCAGGGGTGAGCTTCCCAGTAGGAACATAGAAACACTGCCAGAGCACCTGGTGATGGAGGTAGGAAAGCAGAAACACATCTGGAATTGAAACTAATCAGAGAGTTTAAGGGCAGCAAGAAGGGCTTCTGTTAAGTGCATCCATAGCAAAAACAAAGCTGAGGAAAATGTTGACCTGCTGCTTAATGGTGTGGGGGACATGGAAAAGTCTGAGAGTACCCAATTTTTTTTTCCACCTTTCTTCCCTAATAAGGTTTGCCCTCAGGCCTCCCAGGTTACTTAAGCATGCTAGCAGAGAATGTGATAATGAACCATTGACCACTGAAGCAGAAGAGAGTGTTAAGGAGCACTTCAACTACTTGGATATTTGCAAGATGCCAAATATTATGCATCCAGGGGTTCTGGGGCAGCTGGCTGATGCCACTGCAGGGCTGCCTTGTGTCATTATCAAAAAATTATGATGACTGCAGAAGATCACTGATAACTGGAAACAAACAAACATCATGTCCATTTTCAAGAAGGATCCATTGAGCTGCAGGCCAGTCACTCCCACCCCTGTCCCTGGCAAAATGATGTAGCAAATTCTGGATGGCATGTCTGAACATAGGAAGGACTAGAAGGTGACTGTGAACAGCCAGTGTGGATTTACCAATGACAAATCACACTGACCAACCTGATTGCCTGCTCTGATGAAATGACTGTCAACGTGGATTAGGGGAGAGCAGTGGATGTTGTATAGCTTGACTTCAGCCAGGTTTTTGGCACAGTCTTCAGACACATACTAGAATCTGTGAGGTTCTGACTGGATAAATGCACAGCAGAGTGGGTGGAAGATTGGGGTCAAAGGTGGAATGATGCTGTGCAGTCTGGCTGCTACCTAATAACTAGTGTCATACCCCATGAGGCAATACTGGGGCAAATATTATTTAATGTATTTATTAATGATGGGGTTCTGAGCAAGCTCATGGATGTTATCAAATGCAGGGAGATAGTCAGTTCACTGGAAGGTAGGGCAAGAATGATACCCTCACTGTGCTGGAGAAATGAGCTAACACAGAACTCATGAAGTTAAGCAAAGGCAAACACAAGGTCCTGCCTCTGAGAAGAAATAGCTTCATGCAACAGTACAGGCCAAGTGCCAAATTTCTAGAAAGCAGCTCTACAGAAAGGGAGTTGGGAGTCCTGCCCTTGTTTTGAATAAGGCCAAAGGCATCATGGGCTGGCTTAGCAGGTGCATGTCCAGCAGATCAGGAGGAGTGATGGGTGAGTGCTTGTGAGACCACATCTGGAGTTCTGCATCCAGTTTGGGGCTCCCTGGAGAGGATAAAGAGCTGCTCATTGGGGTGAGACCAGTGGAGGCCCACCAAGATGGCCAGGGCTTGGAGCCCATGATGTAAGAGAGGAGACTGAGTGAGCTGGGCTTTTCAGCCTTAAGATGAGATGATTTGGAAAGTAAGGGGTGGTGAGTGGTGTGCAGACTCATTACTCCCTGCAAGTACTGGGTGGGTGTAGAGAAGCCAGAGTCAGATTCGTATCAGAGGTGTACAATGAAAGGACGAGAGGCAATGAACACAAGCTACAATTAGAGAAATTTTGACTCCATCTCAGAATAATCTTCATATCGTGAATTTGGGATTGAGTAAATACACAAATGGGAAAGTTAAATGAAGAAAACACTTCTATGAATTTATTAAAGCAAGTGTTAGCTGTGTTGTGTGTCCAACAACTGGGGAAGAGTGGGAATCATAGAACGATCCAGATTGGAAGGGGCATCAAAGGAATATCTGGTCCAGCCTTTTGTAAAAAAAAAGAAACTACACGAACAGAACAGAAGTTGTATACGTTCACAAATTATTTCAGGAATTAGCCTCTCATTTTTAGGTGAGGACATGCAAAAGTTTATTTCACTAGATACCATTTTGCATACTTGGTCTTGCGCTTGTTTCTAAAATTGAGCTGTTGATTGTATGAGCCATCCCCTGCCAAAAGGAAAAGGCAGCCACTGTAGGTGGGTGATGAAAAGTCCAGAACTATTTGATAATTTATACTTTTGCACACCTCCAAAGCTTTTAATTTAATTCCCAGATGTGTAGTACACGATCAGTTACATGATACATCAGTTGAAAGGTTTGACAAAATGCTGCTAGAAATTTTGCAAGTTATATCCAGCTGTTCTAGTAAAGTTCACTTAAAGCTTAAACTTCTATTTAGGGAAATTACACTGTCTGAAGGGTGAAAGAATATTTAGACATTGCTCTGTCTAATTTTTGAAAGGAATTTTAAAAAACACCATAAGCTTTACTTTGGAAATTTTCTACTCTTTTTATCTACGGACTTGTAAAAATCATGTGTTGTACTGAGGCCATGAAACTGAATTCTAGAGACTGGCAAAGACATGCAAACCATCTCCTGTTAGATGACTTGAGAGAAAGAGAATATTTGTTAATTAGGTAGTTTTTGTGCTGTATAATTTTGCCTGTCTGTCTGCTCTATATATCACAAAACATGCAACTATACATTATGAAAAACCTAAAGCAGGTGTTATTCTTGTATAATATAGACAGACCGCAGACTGCATTTGATGAAGATGTTAACATAGTAAGAGTGTACATTACAATCCTTTTCTGAGCTAAAAGTTAGGAAATTCGAGCTGGAAGGAGCATTATAAAAGGCCTTTTTATAGAAATACTGTCAAACAAAGAATTTAATCTGCTGAAATAACCTGAGCTTGAATCAATATTTTAAAACTCACCTCCTCTGTGTTTTCTCTTTCTTTGTTATTTGTTTTGGTTTGTTTTTAGTACTTGATTAATCGGATATGGTTTTCAAAGTGAAAGAAATTAGTTTTCTTTTCATAAATCATATCTGTATATTTTTTCAGTTGATCTGGGTTGGAGACCTTCACAGTTGACTAGTCATATTTAAAAATTAAAAAGAATATATTAATATGAATCCATGTATTAAAATTGGTTCTGCACAATAATAGAAGGACTGTATTAAGCAGGTCTAGAATCAATAAATAGTTGAGAATTTTTAAGCTGAGAAAATCACTTAGGTTGGATGGAAAAATAAATTACTCCTATTAATTGACAAAACTATAGAAAGCCATATCATTTTTTTAGACCTTTCATACCCTTTTGAATAAGAGACAATCAGAATCCAAATTATTTTGGTTTTGTCTTGTAATAAAAAGTCAGTGCAATAAAATTATTTTAAAGAATACAATTGCTTGAGCAATGTTTGTGTTTGAGATTTGTGTTTTATCCTTTTGTGTTCCAGGGTGAACGTGGCTTTGCGGGTAGTAAAGGTGAAGAAGGTGAAAAGGTAAAATATTCTGTCCATGTTATTTATTGGTTTAACAATTGATATATGGTCAACCAAACAGAGCTTTGTTCTGAAACTTTTCCTTAACCTCTTAACTAATAAAATTCTTAAAATTTTGCTATGTAAATGCTTAAAAATGAGGAGCTCTTTATGTGTTTATTAGAGCTTTGTTCTGAAACTTTTCCTTAACCTCTTAACTAATAAAATTCTTAAAATTTTGCTATGTAAATGCTGAAGAATGAGGAGATATTTGTGTGTTTACTGAGTGCCATCAGATTTTAGATTTTTTAGATTTAGATTCTTTTTTCTTTTAGATTTTTTTTTCCCTTAAGAAAAGGTTTTGTGAGGAACCAACAGAACCGCATCCACTCCACTTCAGCATTGTTGGTGCTATCTTATTTTTATGTTTTTTTATACAGTCTGAAATATATTATGAGGTGATCTGTAGGTATTTGTAGTAATTATTGCTTTCATGCATTGTGAATGCACTTTTGTAGGAACTACTTGTGTTGATTGTAAGTACTAAATGTTGTACTTACTTTTTTCTTGAGGACCTACGTTTACTGCAGTACCATAATATAACATTTTCTACAACATAACTGAAAACTAATCTGAAAAGGTTAATATTCATTTATATACTTCTGTGTACCTAGCTAGCTAGAATGAGTTTTGTCTCCTGCACATTCCTGACTCGGAGTGAATTGACTTGACTGCCTGTGCACAAGCTGAGTGCAGGCCCATTTCCTTCTGGCAGTTCAGTCCCTTTGCCTGATGGACTGGTGTGTTGCCCTAAGGACATTCTTAGTCTTCTGACAGCCATATAACATGTTTCCAAGAGTAAATTCCAGGACAAGCCTTTTCTTGTTGTTCACCAGTGGGCATCAGAAATGGAGTTTGAAGTAGTTTACCCTAATTGCAGAACCTTTGCAGTGGCCATAAATAGTTCAATAGTTTATATTAAAGTGGGAGCTCAGCTGGCCTTGTGGAAGGCTCTCTTGGCTGAGAGAATGCCAGCACTGGGTGGCTTTAGATGATGCAACCTAATCTTGTGTGACTTCAGACAAGTAAGTCTTCACAGGTTATCAAAGGCAAGTAAATCTGTGTTGAGGGACAAGTGGAAGCAAGAGGCAGATACTAGCTTGTCTAGTAGGAATTAAAGCAACAGTGGTGATAGTTTGTGGTTGTAACTTCAGATCTTAACCGTGTCCAAGCCTGTTTACTGCTTTCTCACTAGTTTTGGATGATTTAGGGGTTAGGCAACCTAAAATAAGAGTCTTTTCTTGAATTATACGTAGTTTTTTCTGTGCTTCAGCCCACTGTCTGGAAAGGGTGCAGAAAAGCATTTCTGTTAAATTTATATATCATAAAGATGAAGAATGACAGATATTGCTATTCTGGCAATATTCAGACTGATGAAAATAGAGAGTAGGTGGCAGCTTCTGAATTTTAAAAAGTGCATTATATTTGTGAGTTAGGCTGCTTTGAACATGGATGTATTCAGTCACCCACCATACCTCTTCAGAAGTGTCAGACAGCTTTCCTGTGTTCATATTTTAAAGAAAGCATGTTATGGATTAACAGAATATAAGCAGATTTAAAATGTGGAGGGTGTTTTAGAAGGAAGTATTCCAGTAGCCAAGAAGGAAGAAGTATCAGAAATAAAAAGTGACATCCATAGCAACTAACATTTATAATGTGAGGATTCAGTCTCTAAAAAAAAGCACTTGTTAAGCTTGAGTGTTTCTAACTCCACTGACAGATCTTGTTTCCTCGGTGGTATCATTATTCATCAGTTCTGAAGGGCATGTGGATTTTTTCTTTTTTTTTTTTCCTTCCCGTAATTGCTCTGCAGCTGTGCTGTGCTCTCCTCGAGTTTTATGAATAAATTGTGTTTGGGCACAGGCACATGGTTCCAGCTGTTGCTGCCACTCTCTTTCCTTGATTTCCCTTATTTTAAAGCAGAGATAAAATGACCCAACCACTGGTAGTCACATTTTTCTTATGTGGAAGCTGAATCAGCATGTTTAGACATTTTTTTTTCCTTTTTGTCTTGTAAATTCAGATGATAATTAAAAGATCCCATTTAAAAATACTTCCAGTGTAACTATTAATGTTACATTCAACTGTCCTTTAAATTAAAGGAAGTGTAAGAGTGGAAGGCTCTTTATTTACCAGCAGTCATTCAAAAATTATTTGGGCCAGTCTCAAAAGAAGCTACACATGATATTTGTGTGGGAAGTGTGTGTTTTAAGGTTATGGGAAGTAGCTCTTCAGCAGTTATTCAATTCAGCTTTAATTCAAATAATTGTTTAAGAATAACAGTGTAGAGTTTTAGTTACTAAACTCCAGTATAAAAATTGTATCAACACAATTGTATTTTAACTTGGCATCACAAAATAAAATAATTGTACTAACTTGTGTGTAACAAACATGATTACAAAGCCTGAAATGGAATGTTCTCCTAGAACCAAAAATTCTGCCTCATATTGCATATTAAGGAACAAAATTTTTGCACACTCTGTTTTACATATCACCTAGGGTGGGGCATAGCTCCTAAACATGAGGTATTTGCCATTCCCAACTCTCTGCAGACATACGTGAAAATGAACCATCCTGTATTTTTGTTTAGTAACCCTATCATTCTGGAGGATTGAATACTTGAAACAAACTCAGCCTTATGTGAAACCTCTTGTTTCACCAAATGAAAATAGTTGGTTTATTGTATTAGGTTCTGCTTTGGCAGAGCAAGCCTTGGGGACATCAGAGAGACAGACAACTGAGGTGACAGTGAGGGATCATTTGTACCTTACAGTCATGGGAAGCATCTATAATGTAAATTATTGAGGGACAGTCTTTTAGGCTGCTTAAGGGTTTCCACCCTTGGTTCTTTTTGAGGAATCCAAAAGTCTTGTTCTGCCTTTCTCTGGTTTTGGTCATGATTGAACTTGGTTCTCGCTTACAGAAGCCGGTAGTGGTATGGGAAGTACACACTGTGTGTGCAGGTGTTACGCTGCAAGTTTTCCCTCCAAGGGAAAACTTACTGTGAATTTATTTTAATTCTGCTTTGCATTCTGTTTTCTTTGTGTTGCTTATGTAATGACAGTCTTATATAATAGTCTTATAACTGAAACAAAAACATTGGTTTACCCTTCTATAGCATGACTGAAAAAGCATATGCTGAGAGCAGTTTTATTTGGTTTGCCGCCAAGAAGGCAGACTATGTCATGTGGATCTGTTCTCCTTCTAATACTGCTTAGAATTTTAATTTTACAGTATGGGATAGAAAGTATGAATATTACATATTACATTTCATTATCATAGGAAGTCATTATGATAGAAGGTACGAATAATAACTAGAAACAAAAGCTTTAAAATCCAGAATGTTCTTGATAAATCAGAGATGTAGCCTGAAAAAAAAAAAATAGGATCAAACATAGAATCAGTGCAAGGAATTACTTGTAGGGGAGAATAAATCCGAGCTGAAAAAAAACCCAAATCAAGTAATATCTACTCAGAAATTAAAATCTGAGGATTGTTTAGATCAGAAGCCGAACAGAGGTAAATGAAGTTGCAACTGAAAGATTTTTACTAAGATGTTCCCAAGTAGAGTATTGCCTGCAACACTAATTAAAATGTCCTGTGCTATTTGATATTGATATGGCCTCAAGTTTACAGATTTTGAAAGGCTAGAACTGAGAATGAGTGTGCTCAGGAATACAGAACCTTTGAGGATGGATTGCATGATTGACCCAGTGTAGAGTCAGCTGAAAATATATAAACAGTCTTCAAATATGTGACATTGCTGCAAGGAGGAGAGGAATGGTCTATTTTTATGTCTGTAGTGCATGCAGAGCTGTGGGCTGGACGTGCAGCAAGGAAGATGCTGTGTAGCCATTAGGAAAGGGTTTTTAGTTTTAACGCTGTTGTTTATTGTGAAAGTAATTTCCTCTTCCAGTGGTCTGTGCTTTTTATCCTGGTAACATGAAAGGGAATAAACCAAAGACTTGCTTCATGAAAACACAGGAGATGAGATTATCTGAAATGATTTTGCTATTTTCTGTTAATAGCATCAAAATTATGCAACATATCACACATTTCTAATTGGATAAGAACAGAGAACAGCAAGACAGTTTCTTTTTGAACATATATACTTGGGGTTTTTAAATGTCCAGTTAATAGTTTTCTGTGATAGGAGAGTAAACTTCTGGGACAGGTTGCCCAGAGTGGTCTTGCAGCAGCAATTTTTCCTTGAGGTTTTCAAGACCAGCCCTGAGCAATCTGGCCTGATTAATTAATAGGTTTGGGTCTGGACTTCAACCTCTACAGGTTTCAAGACCTCAGACCTATCTTGAAACTTGCAGAGGTTGAAATCTTCTTTATTATTACTTATTTTGATGCTAGAAGTCTGTGCAAAGCTTGGGAGTTGGAATAGGCCCAAAGCCTATTAATTAATCACAGAATTACAGAATTAACTAGGTTGGAAGAGACCTTTGCGTGCATTGAGTCCAAGCTGTGACCTAAGACCACCTTGTCAACTAAACCACGGCACTAAGCAAAAAATGCAGCCTTTTCTTAAACACCTCCAGGGATGGTGACTCCACCACCTCCCTGGGCAGCCCATTCCAATGCCCAATCACTCTTTCTGTGAAGAACTTTTTTCAGATGTCCAACCTAATAACCAAATTAAACAAATAACCTCTAAGATGCCTTTTTCCTTTGTTAAATCTGTAATTATTTCTCTTTTCTCCTGGTTATTGCTTCCTTTGGTCACTCCAGATAGTACTCTTTAACCAGGTCCCCCATGTTGTCTATGATCTTGTCTAACTTTTTGGTTAGAATATGTATTTTCTTTAGTACACTTTACAAATATAATTCTTTCTGTAATTGAGCTAGAACACTGAGATTTCAATTTTCTGGGACACATGGAACATGAACACCGTATAGATTTCATTAACATTTGGCAGCATGTGTGGAATAAATCTAAATTGTGTTTGAAATAATGGTGATAGAAAGGCCAACACATTTACATGTTAATTATAGCTGAGCAAACATGACTTGATTATCATTAGTAGATAATAGTGATTTCATGGAGCTGAGAATCCTAAATTCCTTGTCCTGCTTACCTATTTAAAAATGCCAGTATAAAATCCCTGTTTCTGTTTCAACTCAGAGAGGCAAGTAAGGTATGCTGTTATATAACTAAATCACAATACTAGTTAATGTCTCAGAAGACTGAGAAGTTGTGAGTGACAGCAGGAGGATTGCTGTGCCCTGGAGAGGGACTCAATTTCAGTTTCTCTGGACTGGCTGCTTTCCTTCATAAAGCATATTCCCTTTCATCTCACACTTGAAATAGAGAATATTAAAACTGGATGTCATTGGAGCACACTATATGGAGAAGTTTATGTGCTGTGATATGCATTTGTAAACACTTGATCATTGGTAAAGTTATTCTTTTACTGTAATTCTGTGATTGATACTTCTCAGTAAAATGAAATGATTTTAAAAGTTACTTGTATTTGACTAAGGGAAACTTTGAGAATAAAACCATAGTGATAGTTACTTATTATTTCCAGAGTTTCATCCTTTTATCTTTACATTTTTCATGTCCTAATAGTGCTTTTGCCTGTGTATACATGTGAGAAGAGAGGAGGAGTCTGGGTCTTGTCCAGCCTAAACGTAGAAAAAAATTTGTCTGCTTAATTTTCTTCTAAATGCAGGATGTTCTTTGTATATATTTACTATTTTCTGAAGTAGAATTTGAACTATTCCAGGAAATAGGGCTTCATCTATTTCCTTTAGAAGACAATTCCTAATAGATCTTAGTGTCAAGAAGATTTCCTGGAGATTCAACATTTCCTACTTCATCCTATCGCACCTAATAAAATTCTCCTCTGTCTATCTTCTTTCCATTCAGAACACAGAAGGCTATCCACTTCCAGTGTGACCCCAGGTGTAGACTTTTGTTTCCGTCTTCAATATGCTTTTCTTAACTAAGCATAAGTATATGAAGAAAGAATCACTTTCCTAGGTCTAACATACTTGTTTGACGTTAGTCATTATTTAGTCTTTCCGATGTTTTTGTGTCTGTATCATAAATTTCAGTGATAAAACCAGACAGTTCAAGTACTGGAGAAACTTCCAATTTACTTGAAAAATAGAAGTATTGTGCATAGATAAAATACAGTCATGAACCTCAAAGATCTATAGTTTAAAATACTAAAAAACTGCAATTAAGAGAAGCAGTTAGTAACCCTGTGTATTAGCAGAGTGCTACTATTTATGAACTGTAGATTGTGCTAGAAATGCTCCATTCTGAGCAGAAGATTCGAAGAGTAAATTCCACAAACTGCCAATCTTGATGTAACCATGGACAATACCTGTTGGTCTTAATGTTTTTGGGGTAATGGAAGAATGTGCAATTTGCATTATAGACTTAGGGTCCTATTCCCTAGTTTGTTTGGATGTGGGTGGAGTTGGTGCCACTGTGCTGAAAATTTGGCTTTTACCTGTACTAACCAACAGTGCAGAGACTTTATTGGGGCAGGGAGAAGAATCTTTGAAATCCTTGAAATACTATTTCATGCAGGCAAGACCGAGTGTTTTACCAGCTGGATATAAATGTGAATTGAGTTTTTTCATACTTGTCTCCTAATGCTATATTATATAAGGGAAGTATAAGAATTTTTTCTTTCTCATCTTGTAGCTATTTAGTCACCTCTTTGCACCTTTTTTAGGGTACCGTTTTAGATTTTTTTTTTATCAAGTCATATGAGGTTAAATGTTACAAAATTTTATTTGAGATTTCTTTTTGTTACCAGGCAGATCGTATACAATCAGAGGCGTTCTGGGGAAAAAGGAAAAGCTTATTAAGTCTACAGGAAGTATCTCCCTGAAATAAATGCAGTCATGTTGGCATCCTAGTAAGCTAAATGTTACCAAGGCTTATCAAGTAGTTCTGTGGTATTTGGCTTGATCTGGCCATCTTTCTACTGTTTAATGTTCTTTCCCTTTGAAACAGGCTTAATCAAAAGTGTCTGTTGGGAATAGTCCCAAGCCTATGCTAACTCTTGAACTGTGCCTGGGAATTATATGGGGAAATGCTAATTGAACTCATTGAAATGTCTGCAAAAAACCTTCCCAGCTGGGGTCTATCAATTAAATGATATAGATGACCAAGTTCCAGGTCCCAAGCTCTATCACTGTTTAATTTACTTACACATACTCATTTGGTCAGATTAAATGTTCATCAGGCTCAGCATCCTGCTTCTAATGATAGCCAGGAGTGGTGCCCTGGGGAAAACCATAAGGACAAAGTAAGCAAGTATAATACTCTTCCAGCCTCCAATTATTTGAGACTGCATCTCAGCAGATGTGTTTTCAGGGAATGTAGTAGTCTTCAATGGACTTTTGTCCCATTAGCCAGTACAGTTTCTTTTGAATTCATGTAAACTTTAAGCATCTGCAATATCCTGTGCTGAGGAATTACACTGTTTATCTTTGTGTTTGAAGAAATATTTCCTTTGGTTTATTTGGAATCTGCTTCCTCTTAATTTGATTTGGTGTCCCCTACTTCTTTTGGAAGATTCCTGTTCTCATTTTCAGTATCAATCAAGAATCAATAACCTTCTATTATGCAGTCCTGAGCTGTTTCTTTCAAATTGAAGAATACCAGCTTACTTAATACCTCCTACCATAAAAAATGTTCTGTATTTGATCGTCCTTACTAGTTGCTTCTGGATATTACTGAGTTCTGTTCCAGCATTTAAAGATCGAAGAGACAAGAACTTCAGTTTATGTAATATCACAGTGAAATTCTTTAGTGTATTCTCTGTGCCTTCATGTCTCCCCACTGGGACTTTTCTATCCACTCTTTAGCTTTGAGTGTGGCCTTGAGATCTCCCTCTTGATCCTTTTGAACCAGCCATTACCAGTCATTGCATTTAGGAAGTGGTGTTTGTGTTCACAGGTGCTATGGCTACATAGGGCATACAAGGATTTTACACTCTTCATCATTTGATGTATATCTACACTGAACTTCATTTGTTCTTTTGACACATAATTTCATCTTATAATGCCTGTATTGAGTTTGTCACAGTTCATCCTCGTCTGTTTTATCCAGTATAATTTGATGTCTTCACCACATTGTCATGTACTTCAAAATGGTTTTCTTTGAGGTTTGAGTGTAAACACTCCCAAATCTTGCTGAGAACAGGAACAGAGGAAAACTGTGAAGATTTATGTACAGATGAATGACTGGATCTCATTACAGCAATAGACACCTAGAAAGTACTTACTTCTTCCTACCAGCTCCATCCAATAGGCAGTGAGTGACATTCCGTCCTTTGGCAGAGTATTGGGCAGCACACGTGCTGTCGGCAGATGTGACGATCATTCCAAAGTCAGAATGGCCATTACACTTAATAGCTTGGAAACAAGACTTCAAGCCTTTTGGTTGGTAGCTAATAAATAGTAATTAATTTAAAATAAATGTAACAGTTTTTACCTGTAAGGAATTATGCACATTTAACAGCTGAGAAAATATTCTGGAGGAGGAAAGACGTGTCCATTGGCACTGGTAGAGAGCACAGCATAATCCTCTCTCTGAAGTAGACAGGTCGAGGTCCCAGTTTCCATTTAACAACTTTGAGGGTTGCATAGCACCAGTGGAGCAAATGCTGGGGCTTGGGTCAGGGCCCCTCTGTACAGTAGGGAGGGTGGAGATGGGCATGGACCTGAAGTGGGCTCCTTAGGGAAAATAGGAAGGACGGATGGCGTGTGTGTGCGTGTATTTCTGAGAGAGATGGAAGAGACTGAGAGTGATTCTGAAGACAGAGTGATGTCCATCCGTGCTATTGTGGGAATAAACCTGAGGTTTCTAGCATGCCCTAGCACTTCGATTTGACTGCACTGCCTTGCAGGAGCCATGTGGTCTGGATGTCATCTGTAAGTAGAAAATCTTATTCCTTTTCAGAGTCAAAAGTAGAATGCAGAATTTCTGGGTTTTTTGCTTTTTGTCAGGTTGGCTAGTGAATTGTTTCTATTCTGTGGTGAGTGTGTCCTGTGCTCAGCTTGTGCTTTTGGCTCACCAAAGAGTGTTCATCTGCTGCAGCTACCTTGTCTTTTAGCGCAAGTGATAAAGCTTATTGTGGTGAAGTAAAACACTCTGACTCTACAGATCCACTCTGGTGAAAAGCCTTATTCATTATGACAGATTATATTTGTAGTTTACTATTTATTAATCTGAACAGACTGAATTTAAAAAAGATGATTGCTGAGTCAAGAGATAAGAAATGCCAGAATAGAAATAATTTGCAAACTAAATGGGACCTCAATTGGATTATAGAGAAGCCTGGAAATAGCCTAACATATGAGTGTTCCCACAAGATCGTGTCAGAGAAATAGGTCTGACTGAAGTTCAATATCTAGTCATTTTTATTCAAACTTATTTTCTTATTATTGCTTCTGTATTTTTTTGGTCTGCTTGCTATTTTTGTTACATGTTCTGGATTTTCTTTTCCTTCTCTCTTCCCTTTTTTTCTGGCTCATAACCCTTCCTGTTGCACGGACACCCACCCATATGCATATTTGTCCATTCTATTTGCCTATTTGAAATTTTCAAAATCTGTTTAGATTTCACCAATGCCTTTAAATAATAATGTTGAAGAAAGAGTTGTCTTTAACTGGAAGTGCTATGAGAAGCATTGTAGGTACAGTGTACCATAGCATGAGTACTTCAGCTCCTTACAGATCTTCTGGGTTCTGGATCACTCCAGGTAATACCACTGATCCTCTTATAGTTAACCAGGACAACAAATTAAAGTAGCTTCATATGGCTTTAATTCTCTTTTTGGTTTTTTTTCTGACAATGTAATCTAGGTGGGATATTTTTTTTTTCTCAATCCCAAATCTGTTGATATGTTTAACTTTGAGTGTATTTCCTCAATTTCCAGTTGAAAAAGTACATTTGCACTATTAAACTTGTGTGTTTACATACATACTTATGTGTGTACTAGACTAAGTCATCCCCATATAGGAAATCTAGCACAATCATGAAAATATTTAGTAACATACCAAGTAATAGTTTTCTAAATTAAGTCACTTCGGATTTAACTCTTTTGACTTACTGCAGTGCAATTTTTAAAGGAAAGCTATCTGTACCTGAACTTCAAGAAGGCATTCCAGCAATAGAGACTAATCACAACTGAACCCTTGCTGGCAAGGTGAGGTGTATGACGTTAACATACCAAAATGAAGAGACCTTGTGACGTGTGAGTCTCCTTTCTTTCAAAAGGGAGGCAGTTTTTGGGAGATGAAAAATACATTTAAGACAGAGTTGGTGGGGCTCCACAGCACTGCAGCTCTGTCAGTGGCATTATGCTGTATGCACTATTGCAGAGGTTTATTCTTTATGAAGAAGAGTATACTGACAGGTATCTAATGAGAAGAAGCAATAGAATAATCTAATAAATAGTATTGATGCTGCAGTATTTGAAAATATCTTTTAGCATAAATTGCGTACACACTTATGGAGCCTTGCAGTTCTTATAGTTTAGCCTCATATTGTGAGAACTCTTTAAAAATTCTTTTATGTAGTATTTATGAAGTAGGTGTGAATGCAAGGACAGAAATTTGAAGATGAAGTCACAGAATCATGGAATAGTTTGAGTTGGAGGGAACCTAAAAGCTCATTTAGTTCCAATCCTCCTGCCATGGACAGGGACACGTTCCACTAGATTACCTTGCTCAAAGCCCCATTCAACTTGGCCTTGAACACTTTCAGGGACTGGGCATTCACAGCTTTTCTGGGCAAACTGTTCCAGTGCCTCACTACCCTGAGAGAAAACAATTTCTTTCTTTTACGTAATCTAAGTCTGTCCTCTTTTTCCTAAAGAAGTTTAAGTCAATGGGCTCTGTAAACAGGCATTTGCAATTTTGAGTGAGAGTTGTTTACAATGAGGAAAAGGATTAGAATTCATGAACACAGTTTGATGGAAGAAGAAACAACAAAATTGTTACACACTTTGGTCACTGTAGAAGAGAAGATGATGAACTGTTTTCATTAATATGTTAAAAATAGAACTCAGTGTGTGCATGTGAGCAGGGGAATCTTTTCAGAACCTACAAAGACAGATGTGAATGCTACTACTGAAAAGTCAGCAATATACATCTTTCAGTATATTTGTCTCCAAAGCACTTCATTTTTTCTTCACTTAGCAGTAGTTGATGTTTATTAAGGTAATACTGTCAATGATAAAAATGGTCTTCCTCCCCCATCTCCTCCTTTCCAGTTGCTTCTTCCCCTCCCCAGTGTCCCTGCACACTGCTATTGCAACTGTTTGTGTGATTCCTAGTAAAATAAATAACTCAGGGAACTGTTTAGACAAAAAAAGTGGCTCTGTTTACTGGGTTTATATCCCAGCACATTCTGTTTCTCCAGACTGGTATCTGGCTATTCTTCAGCAACCAGTATATTTCAGAACAGTAGGCATGATTTAGTGACTAAAAGGTGCTGCTGACCTAAACAGATGTCTTTTTGGTTTGGTGAAGAACAGTATGATTGCTTTCGGATGAAGCTAAACTGAAAGATGTGCTTTGGGAACAAGCCTAAGGTTCTGCAATTGTTAATGGCTCTTGAATTCATGAAACCAGACTAAAGCTACTTCAGTGTAGGTTTGGAATAGCTCCAACAAAATACAGTATTAACATCTAGTACTCTGTGCTGTTTTCTCCATAAATGGCCTTTTTTTGTGTCACACTCTATGTTCATATTGACACAGGTAGAAAAGCCTTTGAAGAAGACCTAATGTAACACAGCGTGCAAGCCAAGGGTATTAAGGCTGTTATGAAAGACCTGCACAACAGTTCAAGAATGGTAAATTGTACAGATTTGCTAATGTAGCTAACCCAATCAGCAGTTTTATGATGCTACTTTCTACGGTATTCTCATTCATCATCTTTGTGTATTGCTAAATTTTAGTTTAAGAAGCCAAAGAAACTAGCATAGAAGAGCAGCTAATTTACCACAGCTGCTGAGAGTTTCCATGACAGTAGGTCAACAGTAGGTGAAGACTGAGTTGTTTTGGATGTCTACAGGGAGCATATCACTGATCTTCCTGGTATGGTGAGGCCAGTATATATATAGTACAGATAAAGAAAAAGGCTTTGCCCTGGTACCCTCTCAAGTTTTATGTGCTTATTGAAGGCTAGAAGTAAGTTAAACTTCCTTCTTTCGGAAGGAAGATACAGTTCAGATTTCTCAGGGTGACCTTTCTAAAGATAATTCCTTCCTTTCTGTAGGCTGCAGAACATTCTCCTGCCTATTTATTCCAGACCCATTGATTTTTCACATTTCACTGCACAGTGGTTCAGCTAGTAGAGAAGTTTAACTGTTTCTATGGATGGTACCCATAGAATTTGTATGGACTGGTTGTATGGACAATTTTCATGCAGCTGTTGATTTTGATCCTCTCAAAAACAGAGAAAACTTTTTGCATTAAATCTTTATTAGTAAGTTTTATGTAAAAGGCAGAAATTTCCTATCTTTTTAAACGTATTTTGAACTGACCTTAGTGAAGTCTGACCAAGCAAGATGTGTTTCTTTGGAACACAGATCAAACCTCCACCTCAGATGAATATCCATCAGAAGACTGAACATACCACATTTTAAACTGTACCAGGGTTTGTGAGAGTTTTTATTGAAACACCAATTTCCTGGTCTAAAGTATGCATTTCTGCGACCTTAATAAACTACTTATTGTAGTCTAAGAAAACAGAGATAACTGGTACTGCTGTCTGTGTGGGACTGATGAACGTGGTTAATAGTCACAGCTACAAAAAAGACTATTATTTGGTTGTCATGTGACAGAAATAAGGCTAGAGGTGCAGCCTTTGGCAGAAAAGACATAGCAGTCCGTCAGCTTGTGCAAACACTTGACATGGCTTTAACCATCTGCAGAACATCTTTTAGAGTATAAATAACAATAGCAATACACTGCCAAAACCATGAAAGCATGTGTGTCTAAAAAACACCACTTTCTGTGAAAGCAATACTATTTGTCAGCTGCTGTCAAGAACAGATTGGCTTTTGGTTGCCTTAGGAGACAAGGTTGAAAAAAAACTAGTTTATTCCTCCTACGGAAAAATCTTCATTCAGCACTAACAGTAACCTGGCATAAACAGAAACCTCCCCTCTAAAAGTCAGATAGAATTTTAAACAATTGTAGCTGCAGGTTAAATCCATTTCTAGTATTTACTTAAGAAATGGAAAAATAATGTGCTCATTAAAAGAGACAGTTTTTTCTTTTGATGTTGTAATCTATTGATAGATACACAAAGTACTGGGGAGTTCGGTGAGGGAAACTTAGAGCCAAATTCATCTATAAGTTTTGTTCATGAGTAGTTTAAGAACAAAATTCTATAAAAGCTCAGATATTTGTGCCTGTCAAAACATGGATTGTGATTCCCTTGTGTTAGGCACGGTACAAAGACAGAGCAGACCATTTATTTAATCCCAAGGATTTTATAATTAATATGTAAAAATTAAGACAGAAGATGGATACCTACAGAACAACTAGACCTGGTTGGTTAATTAAAAAATAAATAATATAAAAAATGATGCTACACGTATTGTGCAGATTTTGTGTTCATAACACCAGAGAAGAACTGGGTTGAAGGGAATGGTTATTGAATGGGGATAATTGGTATGACCTGGAGTAAGCCTTGCAAGGCTGAGCTGTGCACTAAGTTTTGCACTTAGGTGTCCCAGTATTTAAGGTGTGCACATAAGAACCATCAATGGAGAAGATAAATGATGAACAGAGTTTTAGCAGTGACATTCCTAATGGGTAGGTGAGAGCAGGATGACAGAGTGTTTGTGAAAATTGCCTGGATCAAAGTGGAAGCTCTGTAGATAGATGCAAAAGGTTTTGCCTATGGTCTGGATGTGGTTTGTATCTAAGAGACTCACTTCAAGATTATTTCAGTTTTTGCTGACCAACAGAATCAGTGTTTTTTACAGTGACAAAAAGAGGAAGCTTTCTCAAGTTAAAGATGTTGAAAGAAATATTTAAAACAATTCAAACATAGATTAGATATGAGGTACGTGAAAGTTAAGACATGCTCTTGGCCAGGAGTCAAGTCTGGATGTAACTGATGACTCATAGAAATGATTGTTTATTTTATATTTACAGATGAGATTAGCCAGAGACACTGTAGAAGGGGAGGAAAACTGGACCATGAATGCATCCTGTATGGCCTTTGCATGGAAAGGTGCATACATGCATTGTCTGACTGAATTCAGGAGTCTTTGTAGTTTGGAAAGCCTTTTGCTTTTGGATTATGAGGAAAGGTTACAGCACAATAAATGATGTGCAGTCCAGCCATTTTTAAACTGAAATGGTATTCCATGTGTAGCATTTATTGTAGAACTCAGCCAGATGGAGTGAGTAAAGAACAGAATATCCATTAGTATTCAGAATGGGGTTTCTTGAGTTTTTAAAATATATTCTGGGTCTTTCTGGGGAAGCTTTGAGATATTTTATAAAATGGTTTACACCCACTAAAGCTTCTGCACAGAAATACCAAGTAGCATTTGCAAATAAAGATCACCATGAAAAAGCTTAGTGACTCTTCCTTATGAACACATTTTACTTGACTGATGATACTTTCTGAAAAGAGTATTAATATATTCAACTGAACGTTAAGAATACATATTATCTAGGAGACTGAAGCTCCACTTTCAGATAGCTCTTGCCTTAGGTTGTACAATTTTTTTTATTTCTATGGATAAAATTTTAATTTTGGGTGAAGCATTTTTCTTTCAAGTTAGGTTTGGGAATATATGATCAAATAATAAAAAGTGGCGTTTTGATTGTTGATTTTTGTTAGTATTTTTCTCCTTGACCTTGACAGGTTTGAAGGAAAAGGAAAAAAAATTGAAATGGTCATGAGAGAGTGAGCCATGGCAGGATAGCATCAAAGCAAAGTTTGCAAAACACAACATCTAAATTTTATGTGGCAGAAAGAAAAGCCAGTATGAGCATCTTAAGCATGATTGGGACATTTACTATTTATGTTGGGACGTTTATTGTTGAAAAACAAACTAAATATGAGACTGTGATTAGATTTGTATACATTGTAGCAAGCAAGAGTTAGCCAAAATACCAGTACTTTTTAATTCTTGTGCTGGCTAATATCTGTTACCTGAAAGGATTAAGTTGTGTCTTAGTCTTTCTTTTACCTTAACAAGTTTCTTAGATGAAAAGGTATTCTGTAGATCTTATTTTTTCCACTTATCACAGTACACCTTAATTCCTTTTAGTATTCATTTCATCAATGGTCTTTATTAACTCTGGTCAGCACTAGGGAATGTTAGACTGTCTTTTAGATTTCCTCAAGATAGGGTTACATTGAAGATAAGAACCAAGGTGGAATTCAGAGGTCTGTAAGGAACATATTGAGATCATAGGATTGTTCACTTGTGTCTTCAGTAAGGCATTACTGGTGGCCTTGCTGTGACATTTTCTAGATGTGAAATAATAGAATTGGATGTTATTGAAGGTTTAGTTCTCAAGTATATCATAGTTCTGTAGGCTATGTTATAGAAGTTTTCAGTAATCCAGTAACTGAAGACACTTTATTGCCTGCCAGGGTGCCATGGAATTAGTAGACTGTTTTAGAAATCAGTGGGTTTGGATGTTGCAATGTGAAAGTTGAACTTTCATGAAGGGTGTATGAGAAAGGAAAGTGTACCTAAACTACTTGAATGAATGTGGATACAGTCCTTCAATCTAAATAGGTTGCTCTTCAGAAGGTATTTATCCTCTGTTCCTGTTTTGTCTGTGTTATTCTGTTTAATTTTTATTATGCTGTTCTTTATCTCTGAACTCATACTATTCTACCACTGTGTTTGGGAATAATGGCATGTGGACAGAGCAAACATTTCAGTCATACTGTTATTCTGATATTGTTGTCAATTGTATTAATGTTTGTCTGTCAACACCACGAAAAAAGGAGACTTTATTTATTAAATAAGAATATTTTGACTTCTTGAAACATGTACTTCCTGCAAACACTGTAATCTTTACTTAGCAAGGACATCATCCTAAGAAAAGCTAAAACTGATTTGAAATGTGACTTTGACACGTTTTTCAAGAGAAAGCAATCATAGCAGAACCAAGGAGTGGTCGAGAGGAAATGTTTTCCTGGAAGAGTGTTTAGGGTTATATCTGCCTCACCCACATGAAGACACATACAATGCAGTATCATCAAGTCTGCTTAGAGCATTCTCAAGCAAAATCTACAATTAATGCAAATTCACTCTAATCTTAGATTGTTACAGTTCTTCTCTGCCTTTTTAACACAATTCCACTCCCTGCACCCCAAAAACCCTTTTGGATACAAATGAAACCTCTTATTTTGTTATCACTATGGAAAGCTTGATGTCCCATTTATAGCATTTTTTCCCATATTTGAGATCCATCAGCATCCTATGCTCATTCTTTCCTGCTAACTTTTTTTCACACTGTCATTCTAATTTGGAGAAGAGGAGAAAACTATGATGTCCTGAACTAGTTGTTATTTTTCCCTGTTCTCATCAGTGGCAAATAATCCAGAATAATTGGGGTTTTTTCAGCTTGCGTTTGACAAATGGAGAATGGAGTTAGCCTTTTAAAAATGTCTTTGTGTAATGGATTGCCATGCACTCTGTCACCCATGACAATCTGCAAATATTTTTCTACAGTAGTGCTAGAGGGATTATTCTGATTTGTGCATTGGATTGCTCCATTTGAGAGCACTACACTGAAACTTCTGTTATGCGTGGGGTTTCAATTGAGCTTTTTAGGGCTTTTTTTTTTTGGTTGCTGTTCTAATTGATCCAAATAATTTTGCACTTTAAGGTTTTTCTACAAAGAATAAAAATGGATGGCTGCCTCATTCTTGCTGCCAGAAGGAGCCAGTTCATCGGGGCAGCTTTGGAGCCTTGGGCTGGCCTAGGTTCAGATTGTTCTGTGCCTAAGGTTTTGCCCTCAGCTGAGGTGGTAGTTTGCCTTTATATGGCCTCTCTGATTAGAAATGCTTAGAGCTTGCTTAGGAATTTGACACATGACACCAAGCAGTAATTAGCCACTATGAACATTTCCAGTATTGCTCAGTCTATGTAAACAAAGAAGGAAGGAAAGATCTTTCTCCTGACACGGTATCCACTATGTTTGGACATAACACCTATTTAGGACTCTTTCACAAGACAGCAATGGCACAGTTTGGAATCAGAAGGGTTTTGGTCATTGTTTCTTGACAAGTATGTCTACTGAGCTCTCTGATCCCTGTGAAGCTTTGTGATCATCTGATTTATTGCTTTGTCTGTGTATCCTAAACATGTGGGCTTGGGAAGACGGGCTTTGTGGTGACATCCTTCCAGATCATCACTGTTGAGTTTTCTAGAAATAGATGTATATTTTTGCAATGTGTTATGATGTCTCTTTCTGGCCCTGCTTAGGAAATACTCTTATGTGCTACAGGGTTACAGCTTTTTTGGAAATGAGCTTTTTGCATCATGCTTACATTTCCTTGCATAGTTCTTCCTGGTCTGAAATGAGACAAAATCATTAGTTTGCCTTGTTTTCCACTCCTTTTAAATGGTACAGTGTCTCAGCAGTCCTGAGCTCCTTCACCCTGTGTATTGCCACTTTCCTAAAGTATACTATTCCATGTTCTGTGGAAGATTTATAGGTCAGGCAGTAAGAAAATTATTGGGGTGGAGCTCTTCATAACCCCAGCTCTTCAGACATCTATCAGAAAATCAGAAAGAAACAAAGGTTGGGGTTTTTTAACTGAAGATGCAGATTTTTTATCACTAACTTACTTAGGAAAAATCAATAAGCATTATGGTGAGCTGAGATCACTTTAAAAGGAACTATGGAGGAACGGTCGTAAGGAAATAAAATTCACATAGAGCATTCTGCTGAGACAGCATAACACAAAAAAGGTATTGAAAAAACCCCAAGTCATAACTGTCTTAAAGATATGTAGGTAAAATCATGGAGTTTCAGAGGTTAAAAGTGATCAAGTGTCTGCACTGAGTTAGTGGTATTATATAGCTTGAATACTTTGGAAAGTAATTCAGCTAGTGTTAACAACGGCACTTTAAAATTCTTCAAACAAATGGTACCTGATTTATATCATTAACAGGGCAATATTGCAGGAAAAACCTTACCTTTTAAGGTCAATTTTTAGGTATTAATGTATTATATGTCCAAATACATTACTTTGCCTTTACACTATGGGGAAAATAGTGCAATGAAGATAAGGCAACGTTAAAGCGAACAAGTGAGTTGGAGGCTGGTACTCTGATCTTGCAGAGACCATGGATGAACCTCTAATTAAAGAATGTTACCACTGAACTCAGTGCATCTGCTATTACACAAGGCAAACCAAATCCCTTGTAGTCTGGACCTACCCCACTGACTTGTTCCATCAGGGTAGTGGAATGCAGAATTCACCCAAAGAAATACAAATAATTCAGTTTTACGTTGTGTTAGTTTTAGCTAACTAATAAAAAAGGCTTCATGCTTTCAGAGTTTCATCTTTTGAATAGTCTTTAATTGTCTCCTCTGAATATGGTACAAGCAGGCAGGAACATTAGATATAAAGCAGCATTAACACGTTTCTTTTTTGTTAATCTGTAAGGTACAATGCCACAAAGCCACCATGTTGATTACTAGCAGCCTCCTCTACAGTGCAGAGTGGCTTCAGCAACTGCAACTTGGCTAGATTTGAAGCTGTTAATTATGCAGTATAGTGTGCTCCATAAAGACAGAAATGAGCATGACTTGGCTCAGTTTTCGTGAGAATAAATTGTAAAAATTAAACCTCTGTTTGGTTTGAATTCTGGCTTCACAGAGAACATGGACATTCCATATGACAGGCTTGGCAAGCACAAATCTTGTACTCCATTAGAAAATCAGAATATGTTCATAGTAAAATCACATTTCTGGCAGAGAGCCGGGGGCTCTGCAGAGGTCCAAGGCTCATTAACAGGGGGTGCTTTTTATCATTTTATCAAAGAAACTGATAAACATTTTAAATCCAAATATCATGTAAATCAGAAGGAATGGGGGATTTCTTTCTTCCCTGCATTCAGCAGCCACACTTGTATGTGTCTAGAGCTGCCTGGCAGCATTTTGAAGTTATCGTCTGCCTGCTGTAGTGGAAAAAGACACATCCACCAGCACAGACTGCTCTTCTCACACCGAGGCAAATCATAAGTGAGGGTGAGGGGACAGCATCTTTTGGTTAGGCTCTCTGTTTAGCTTTTTATGTCAATGTAGATGTTGCAGAACAAATTATGACAAGATACTCTTACCTTAGTTTTCCACCTATATATCAAGGCATCTACAGGATGCTACTACTTCTGAAGCAAATCTGTTTATATTTGCATCATTTTCTTAAAGTGTGAAAGCAGATACACAAGCCATGGAAGAAAAACACTGCTCCATAAATTGGAATGATTTGTAAATCTTCTAGAAATGTATTCAGAAAAAGAGATATTATGTCAAATAGATGAATGTACCTTTATAGCTGTTGCAAGATTGTAACAGTGTAACTGATATTAGTTGAAATATCCCAAAAGCAGTATAAAGTGTTCAGTATGTCACAGTGATGAAAAGTAAAATGTCATTTTTGCTGTTCTTCTAAAACTTTAAGTGAGCTATTTTCAAAAGGATAGTACGCCTGGGATTTCAACTGTGTTTTTTTTTAAACTGACAGAGAAAGAAAATTACTATCTCAACCGGTGTCTTAATTCATTGAACAAAAAGGACTTTATGGTTTAAACATACTAAAATAAAAAGTGTTAAATTCTTATAACTCTTTGGTGTCATTTGAATTTTTGCAATAAATCCACAGGTTTATCTGGTGGGGTTTTTTGGGTGGGGTTGACAACCAAGAAAGGGAATACTTGAGAGAAAATCTCAACAGTGTGATTCAAGCTAATGTGCAGCATTAAGTTTGTTATCAACAAGCTGTATTAAAATGGAAACAATGAGCCAGCAAAGCCATCTTGTGAGTGGGATTATTAAATTCACAGTTTACTGCTGCTAATTTGTTAGTAGGCTTCAGTTGTTTGATAAAGCTCATGCAAACTCACTTTGCAAAACTAGTTATTATATGAAATGCCCTCTGTCATTGCCACTGGAGAAATAGTTCTGAATCAGGGCTGTCACAAATGGAGTTAGCTGAATGATCTCAGCTCAATGCCATTTACCTGACAGAATTATGAAGGTGATGCTGATATAATGATGAGGTTCTGCTCAGACAAATGTAGTCCCCTAGAGATAATGGAAATTCAGTGAGGAGCTGTTTGTTTTCTTCGGTTTATGTGAAGAGCTTGGACACTAATGAAGTCAGTCCTTGTACGTTTATCAGATTTATGTTAATTTATGATTACTTTTTATGATTTGATAAGCTTCAGTTAAGGGACAGAGATGCAGTTATGGAGCTCTTTAGGCTTGTTGCTTTTGGAAGAGGTTTCCCTTAAATTATGTCTCTTTAGCGGGTGTATTTCATTCATTTTGATTAAATATGTCTTAACTAGAATAGCATGGTTGTTAGAGTGAATATGGAACAGAATTCTTTCATGTATTCCACA
Source organism: Climacteris rufus (assembly GCA_013398175.1). NCBI lineage: Eukaryota > Metazoa > Chordata > Aves > Passeriformes > Climacteridae > Climacteris > Climacteris rufus. The sequence continues at coordinate 510,102 of VZRZ01002089.1, read as the reverse complement.
AAGAATATTGTGTTTTGTAGTCAGTGATTCATGAGCAAACTCAGGAACCAGCTGTAGTCAATTCTGAAAGACCCTTACTGTAATTTTTTTCTTTTAATTAATAATGTTGTTCATATTCATACTTTTAAGAAAATTTTCAGAACAAAAGTTTTTTTCATTTTTCAAATGCAAACAGTGAACCACATACCAGTATGAGTCCAAGATAAATGATAATATTGAGAACTTTTTAAAATAAACATTTGCTTTAAGCATCTGATAACAAAACTGAGCCTCAAAATGAAAAAAAATAACATCATATTATTAAGATTTTCAAAAACTAAACTGTTTCCTGGTGTAAATTTCTGTTTCACCACCATATTCTTGAAAGAAACCACCATATTCAGCAAGAAACAAGAATGTTTTTCTATGGTGAGTCGTTATGGATTGTCCATGACACTATGAAGTACAAAGAACTGTAGCTATCAGAGTGCTAAACATTTTTCAGGGACATTTATTTGGAAAGAATTTATGTTGGAATATAAGAAATAGTTTTGCTTGTGCAGCCAGAAATGTATAAGTAGTACTTCATGTAGAGCAGACCAGAATGGTAAAACACTTTTCTTGTTATAAAGCATCATGTGTTATTACTTGCTTTAAGTATACGCAATAAAATAGGTATTAATTCTTTTAGGGTGAAAAAGGAGATAAAGGAGAACCAGGACCAGAAGGCATTCATGGAGCAGAGGTAAGCTGAATGATAATGAAACAGTCAAGTTACAAACTTCTGGGCGGACGGTTAAGAAATCTAACTCAGACTTTATGTAAGGAGAGTGGTGCACGTAAAAATTGTGTATGCCTGGAGATTTGACATCCACAAGATGATAGGGGAAGAAGAAGAGATGAATTCATGTGACATAGGAATTCTGAGGGCTTCCTGTTGGAGAGAAGGGCTGTGGGTAAGGATCTTGTAGGTTCCATGATATTTCTGCTAATGGCTCATGAGACAAACTGAAACAAGCATGGGGATTAAAGCAACATAATATTAATGAGAATCATTCCTTGTTTGATAATCTGTTGGAAAAGAAGGTATTTTTGGAGGCAGGGTAAAGCTAGACCCGTAAATTTGGTTTCTGAAAAAGAAAATACACAAACTGTTAGCCATTCCTGGGTGAGAGCCTTGGATCACTCACTGAGCCATGTGTCTCTTATGACAGAATCAAAATTTCACTTTTTTTTTTTTCTTTCACTGCCACATTTCACTGCCTTCTTAGTTAATTGGACTGATCCATATTTAAGGTAGAGCATGAATCTCTCTAAAAATACTGGATAATCCTGATCATTGAGTTCACATTCAAGCTTGAACCTGAACCTACACTATAGACTTGCCTATAAAGTAAATCTTGCTGTTCCCTATTTTATTTTTAAATTTTCATTTATTATTGTATATATGAAACCAAGATGAGAGGGCAAAGAACAGAATTTTTTTTCAATGCAATACTAAAATAGCCAATCAGCATGATTTCAAAAAGCAGAATAATAAAGTCAAGCAAGCTGTTTTCTTTATCCCCTCTTCCCCTCCTCCCTCTTGACCTTGCTGGGGATCACCCTGGCTTTAGGTTTTAATGCTGGATACTGTTGGCTCTCCAATAGCAAAACACTGCTGTTAAAGGCAGAGAGCATCTCACAGATGGGAAATGACTGACATTAGGACTAGAATCCAGATACAGGATTTGGAAAAAAACATTCAGCAACACTTTTTTAAGCAACTTTACCGGAAGAATCAAAGGGTCAGCATTTGACACAAAAATACTATGGCAGTCTAGCCGGGTCTACTGAAAATGCAATAGAACAGACTACATAAATATACCACTTTTTGCATCACCTGGCTTTCTACTTACACTGTGACCATAAAAATATTTTTCCTATTTTAGGTTATTATAATTTAAACTGGGTAAATCAGGCTATTTTTAAGTAAGAGTGGATGTCCTTCATATGAGAACATACACTATATACTAAGTTTGAAATACATTTAGGTATTTCAAAGACATATTCTCTTCTAGCCTGCCTGTCTGTAAAGGTGAACTGTATCCTTCTATCATGCATGCATATATGCTGATAGCATGGAAAAAACACATCTGTGTTTCTTTCCATAGCTCTGGTGACATTTCTGTGTTGGTCTTACATGATCTCCTTTACTACATGAGATCCTGTTCCATCAACCTTTTAGGAAGATTAAGGTATACCAAGTATCTGATTAACTCTAGGACATATTTAACATAGTGGCACCGTGAAAGTGAAAAATACTGAACATTTATATTTTAGAATATTTACTGGACTGTTGCAACTAAAAGGTAGATTATTATTATGGGAACGATCATTAAAACATTAAAACAGAAGTAAAACTGCACATGGCAGTATCACATTGTATTGTTTGAATCCCCACATTTCCCTTTTAACAACACACATAAAATGCTTTGAATTCAGTTATCACTGTGCATGGAGATGCCAGTCTTGAAATTTACAGGACTGTGTATCATTGACTCTTGGTTGCTCACAGTGTCTCTCTACTTCGTTCTGCATACAGAAATGTAACATTTGATATTTCTGAAATAATCAAGTTAATCTACTTACATTGGTGTAATCTGCAGTGCTGTATAAAGAAAGCTTGAAAACACTTAAAGCTATTGGTATTGCCTGCTGGCAGCTGTTGTCTCTGCCTGGGGGAGTGAGGGTTTCCATCCTCACAAGTGAAGAACTTTAAGATGGTGACTGAACATTTTATCGTGAACAAATGGTAGAAACATATTTGAATGTATTTCAATCAAAATCAGGAAAGTAGGTGTCACAGAACAGTTTTTACTTGCTGCTGCTACTTGTGTTTTCTTAGCTGTACAGAAAGTTCTTGCTAGAATGAAGTAGCATGCCAGAGGGGAAGGCAGACCTGACTTGGAGACTAGGCTTTCTGTAATGTTGATATACCTAGAAAGTTTTAATTCCCTCATCTCCCACTGGTCATGCTAACTGGCTCAGTCAATCTCATTGGGAACCAGGTTTGGAGGCAGGAACTGTGAATATATTTAACTGTTCTGTACATCTCCCAGTTTATCACTCCAGCAATCTGAGCCAAGATCTATAATGCTGTGTCCCAGCCTGGGACGTCATTCAAAATCCATCTGACAATGTGAATATATACTATAAAAACTAGTAATGTAGTTGCCATTGTTTTTAGTTTCTCAAGAAGTAGTTATAAATAACTTAACATGTTACTAATGCAGTCCTCCTGTGGTATGTGTCCACATCTGTAAGCAGGCATTTGCCTTTACAGGATGAGCAGCCAGTCTGCTTGAGTAGTATTGCTCTTTCATCCCTTGAGACTCTTTTAGCCACTTGACATTAAAGTCAGGTGACACATTGCTGCCACTAAAATCCTGTAATTTTTTAATAAGTTGTTTCCTTTCACCATTTTTTTGGATATTTTGTTTTACAGTTGGGTGTGAGACCAGTCTGCTTTTGTCACTGAGGAGTTATGAATTATCTGATCTAATTGTCAAGGTCGTTATCAGTCAGAGGTTGGACTTGACGATCTTGGAAGTCTTTTCCAACTTTATTGATTCTGTTGTTCTGTAATAATGCTGTCATTTGTATCACTGTAACAACTGGAGCTTCACAGACACACTGTCTGAAAGAAACTCCATTAAATACAGTCATATACTATGTGGAATACGGACTAATTTGCGATATAAATATAATATCCATGAAACTATCTATGGAATAAGTTCTATATTATATACATATGTTTGCCTGTTGAACTGACATGAAAAGAAAATCTTTATCATTGAAACTTTTAGACTTTTTATAGTGATATAATTTTCTTGATCAGTGGTGCAGGTAGGAATCAATACCATGGGATACTGCCAATTACTATTTTGCTGACATAAATTAAATCCTTCAACAAAAGTAAGTCAAGGCAGCAAGTTTTATCATATCTGTCATCACGCGTTATGCATAACTAGTAGAAGAATAGCGTTTTCCTTGTAAGTTGTAAAGAAAAAAATAAATCTGAAATTAAAATCTAGTATATACATTAAACCAATTGTTTAACTAGTTATTTCTCTTGCTGGGGAAAGCGGTACTGTAAATGACTTTTCTAAAATTTTCCTACGTGAAATGTTATTCTTTACATGCCTGATGTCAAAGGATGGACCTCTAAAGTTCAGCAAGCAATGAAAAGAGTCCTAGGTTTACATGGAAGGTGGAAAACATATCAGACCTTTTTTTTTATGCTTGTGGGAAAAAGTAGACAGAAGTATGAACATTTTTAAAGGGATCCAGTGTCTTGTTATGACAGTAACAGTTGTTTACATTCACACCCTCAGGGCCTTTCTATCTTATCTTGAACTCTCTTAGTATTAGCATTGAAAGAAAATACCTGGATTGGAAGGGAAGAATCCTATTGCTTGAAAAGGTGAAGTTGGTAATGATATTTGTTTATATCTAGAGTCCAAGCATTCTGTTAGGAACAAATATAATAGGAGTTAGTAGACGTTGCTTAGGGTCATGTAAATTCTAGTAGTGTACTGGTTTGAAGTTTTTGAATTACATTAATGAGAAAAGAGCAATGGCAATATTTAAAACTACATGAGGCATAACTGAAAAAGTGTATTGTTTGGAGCTATGAAAATACTTTGCTAAATTAGAAAAGTTATCCCAACACATACAGGTTAGTGTTGTACAGCTGACTCTCAAGCTGTTGACAACTTAGATTCCAAGGCTGCTCTGTGGAGAATATGTAGTGCTGTTCCTAGCGGTTAGAGTATTGCCAAGTTCTGTTACTCAGTAGAGATAACTGATTTGATCTACAAAAATGTGATTGCATGTTGTTGGTTAGGGTGTTGGGCTGTGTAATATACTTCCAGTACATTAGATAATATGTATTGTTCTAGGAGATTTCAACCTGATGCGACTTTGAACCAGATTACTCTAATGAAGATCTTGGAATTGTAAATAACAAATTGTGTTTTTCCCAACAGGTATCTTTTAGAGTTGAAAACCTCTTCTCCTAAAAATATTATGGCAATCTTACTGCATTTTCCATTGACACGTGTGCAGCATAGTTTGTGCTGTACAAATAGGTGCAATTCCAGTAGGCAACATTTGGCTCTTGCTGGGAGCTGCTGGAGTCCTCTGGTTGTGGTCCAGCTGATCTTTGCATTTTTTAATTGAGAATAGTACCTGATGTCAGCTGGTGGTACATTTTACCTGTTTTACCTATTTTTCATTAATTCCACCAGAAATACCATTGTCATCACATCCAAACAAAAAAACTGCCTCGAGTTTAATCTTTCACCCATTGACCCCAATTTTTCTGACTTCACACTCTTACTGATATTTACAATATACTTGTTCCAGTAATTTCTCTGTTGGTTGGAAATTGTGTTACAGTTATCTGTTGCCCTGAGTTTTGCAGTTCTGATGTTTTCATTCTTCTGTAACTGTTTCTCACACATTCCCTGTAAACATATCCATGTTTTTGTAACAGTAGTTTATTATTTACATTCCTTTCTCCTGGGCGGTGAAGTTTGATGGATATTTCCCTTTGACCAGTGTGATTGAGGGGCAGTGAGTCATCCCTCCAATCCACTGTGGTTTCTAAGACACATATAAAATAAACTCCAGCCCATTTTGGGCCAGTTGCTTCTTTGCTCTGTTAGCAGGTGTTTGCGTCCTTCTTTTTGTGTCCTTATTGCAACCGTTATCTGTCTTATTTTTAATATATAATTATTATTTTATTTATTATTTTATAATATATATAATATACATTTATTATATATAATACATTTTATGATATATATATTTTATATAATTTACAACATTTCTCATTTGTGCTATTTCCAGCATTGTTATCTCGTTATCTTGTTATTGGCCTTATACATATATATTTTAATGCTTACTTTACATTTTGGCTTCCACAGAGGAACCATAATGTAAGTTTATTGTGACCTGTAAAGAGACTAAACTGTAGTCCTTTTAGAGGAGTAAACGCGTCAGCTAAAGACTGTTCATGAACTCACAAATGTGTATTATTATAATAGTCCAAGAAAGCTAGACTTAGACTGGGATAGAATTCAATACTCAACTCGTTTATTCTCTGAGAGCTGCTGGAATTTTTGACCAGTTCTTGAATTTCTGGTAAATCTGGTAACAGACCCCTTAGACCAATAGAAATTTGTTTGTTTTCAAAACTGACCTTGTTCTTCTAAAACATTGCAGAAAATTAGCTTTTCTAACTTAAGACTTGATCTAAAATCATCCAAATTATATCTGTTTAGATAACCACATTCATTTTACTGAAGCATCCTGTTCTGGTCTCCACCAGAGACAGGATAGCCTACTGTACTCTGCTAAAAGGGGCTACAGATTTGACTTGGCACAGGAATTGTTACTTCTTGTGGCATTTCAGAGACAATGAACAGCAGCTAAACCTCTCAGCAGCTCCAAAAGGGTGACTGTAGGGATGAATAGGCATAGTGCAGTCCCAGATATGTTTTTTGAAAGCATTCACTATGTCTGGAATTTATTAAGATTTTAATATTTTTAAATGTATATATAATGTGTAGGAGAACCAGAAATACTTATAATGGGTCCCTAACACTGGGTCCTTAAAAATCCTCCTTCAAACACTGTAAGGTTTCTTGTAAAACATAGTTTCCCTTTTTTATTTGAGGTCAGTTGCTGTGGTCATCCTGTCTGCAGCAGCTGTCGGACTGCATACCTCACTCAGGTGCTCTGCAGGAACACTGCTAAAAGCTTTAAACATAGCAATTAGGAAAAAGTAAGGTTCATAATTTAAAAGTGCATAGTTCAGGCTCAGTATCTTTCATCTGAAGTTGCCTTTTCTCTTCAGTAGAGAAACACAGATATGTCACCATCTGTGAGTTTCAGATTTTTTTAGCCTTATCTTTTCCCTTCTGTAAAGATACAGCCTAAGAGCAGATTCCCAAACTCATAACTATTGTTCCACTTCTGATTTGCTAGTATTGATTTTGAAACAAATCCATACAGTTTGCATACCTGAAAAATCCCTAAAATGGCTTTTATAAAATGGATTGGTTGTGTTTCATGCAGTCTTTCAGAAGGAGGTGGAAAGTAAAATGTAGTAAATGGAGACAATATTAAAGCTATGTCATAAATATGCAGATTGTAAAAAGAAAGCAATTTTTTGGCTTGGTTTTTGAATCCATCTGCCTATTACATTTTTTAAGTTCAAACAGCAAAACTACTTCTGATTTAACTATTACATATTTGGCAAGCTTAATAAAGAACAAATCAAAGCTAAATCAGGGGTATTTACAACAACCACAAATTTAATCCAAAGTGGGTACTTAAATGCTCATATAGTTCTAAATGATGTTCCTTCCAGATGGTGAATTAATGTAATTTTAGCAGGAAGTGAAGTTGCACAAATACGCAGTATTTAGAACACTCACTGATTTCATGTTTCTGTACCCACCAAGGCACAGATGTTAGTTACCATTTTCGTGCCAGTTGTCTCTATCTTTCTAATAATTGCAAACTGAGGAAGAGAGTTTGCAAGGACAAAAAGGGAGCTGTGGAGAACTTTAGTTTGTCAACCCTAATTCAGATGTAAATGGCTTTTTCTATCCTTGACCTATTAAACCTCCAAAATAGTAACGATGGTGGCCTACTTGCAGAGTATCTCACTGTAATTCAGACCTGTATTGCCTACATTGTTGCCTTTTAATTTCTAAGTAAAATCCTTGAACTTGTAGCCATGTCTCTGACTTTCAATATACATAGTCTCATATCTCATGCCACTAAAGCAGTGATCAGAGGGAAGGCACAAGACAGATCTCTTGGCTTAAACAAAAATGAACTCCTGGTAGGTTGGTACTAATGAGAATTAAGTTCGTTCATTGCTGTGAATGGCTTGAATTTGCTGGGCAAATTTTGAAACCTCCCACTTTTCCATTTGCTTTGCAGCAAGGAGAAGACAGCAAAAATTGTGTGCTGTGTGCTAAAGATATTTTACAGGATTTTTTGGGGTGCTTCTGATGAGAACTTCTTAGTGGAAGAGCTATATAAGAGATGTTGTAGAGGGTAGATTCAGACTAGGTGTAAGTAGGAAATACTTTACAATGAAAATGGTGAAAACTGGAACAGGTTGCTCAGAGAGGTTACAGATGTCCCATCCCTGGAAACACTCAAGGTTGGGTTGGATAGGGCTCTGAACTACCTGATCCAGTTGACAATGTCCCTGTTCACTGCAGGGGAGGTTGGACCAGATGATCTTTAAAAGTCCCTTCCAACCCACACCTCTGGGAGCATGAAATTGCCGTGTATGTAATGTGTAAGGCTAGGCAGTACTACTGCTTCTCCAGTTGAAGGCAGAAGGAAGGAGGTATGAAAGAACTGATGGTTTCTCTAATTGCCTTTTTGAACACTGGTGAAGATGAGAGTGTTGGAAGATGTGCAGCAGCTCTGATCTGTACTTTCCTGGAGCTCACCAGTTCAACATTGCTATTTGAAACATAGAATCTGCAGTTCTTTGTTCACCTCTTCCTCCTTCCCAGTTTCACCAGTGAATGTACTAACACTCTCTCTAGTATTCTATTTTATTTTTGTCAGATGTGCAAGACACAAACCCACTGAGACTGCAAAGGAACTTTGCATTTCTACTCACTACTTGCCACAGTGGGGCACAATAAAGTAGATTGGTTTTGTATGTTTAATTATATGTTGGAGACACATATGCTTTTCAACAGATGTTTGTTTGCTCACAAAATAATGACAATAAGGAATTTTGAGATAGTACTAGTAATGCTGATAGAATTTTAAGGTTTAATTGTTTAGTATATACTAATTTATAGTGCTACAGGATTTTGCGTTTTTCACAGATGAAATTGCATTTCTCTTCTTTGCCTAGGGACTAAAAGGCGACCCTGGTAGTCCTGGTGTGGCTGGTCCAAAAGGAGAAAAGGTATCTTTTTAAATCTGCTAAGTTGTATGTATATCTGAGTATGCATTATATTCTTCAATTTTGAGCAGATTGCCATAACTCTGTGTGGCAAACACCCACGGCTGCCATTTGTGCAACTTAAGGGTTGAAGAATACGAGTACAGGCTAACTGTAAATGTAAAAGACAAGTACTCTTTATCACAATGAATTTTAAAAAGAGTTCTGAGCATGAGCCTAAATCTGGTGTTCTGAATTGCTCTCTGAGTGCGCTAATATACTCCCATGAACTAAACCTGAAGGTCTCAGATGTGATTTGTACCTCAGTGACCTCATTCTGTGAATATTTGCACAGTCAGATGTCTTTACATATGTGAGCTGTCACATTGACTTCAGTGGCCACCTTGTGCATGTAAGCTGCAGCTTGTAACTTGACATATGGAAATATGTTTTGAAGGATTGCTTCTTTTAAGCTGTGATTCATTTATGAAGAGGCCTGGAATTTTTTTTCCCTTTAACCTGTGGTGAACTATGTACATCTGTGCTATTACTGGAGAAGAATAATACTTTACTCACATTTTCATAAACATGTTTGATGATTATACTGAAATTACTTCTGCAGTGCTACATATTCTCTAAAATGTCTAAAGGTTAAATATGTGTAACTAAAGAGACTGTTGGTTTACTTCCTGTCCTCTTTTAACTAGGGAGATGCAGGACCTCCAGGACCGGCTGCCTTGACTGTGAGTACATGTAAAACAAAAACAGCCAAAAGAAAGCCTAAACAGCCTAAGAAATGCTTCACGATTTTCACTTATTTGCAATGTAAATACTTCCACTTATAAATCTAAAAGTCAAGTCCCTTTCTTCAGAGTGCCTCTGCATTTTCTATATGACTTGTGAAGGGAATTCTGTAAATATAAAAAATAAGCAGATTTAAATCGTGTTTCATACCAAATGCTAAAAAGAATATCATGTTTATTCTGTGTATAAATACTGTAGACTTGTTAAAGTGAAAGAACTCCCTTGCTATTTTTAGTGAAAATAATTTTTCAGGAAAAGCTTGCAAAAATGATCAATGCTGTTAAGGTATTGTATCAGACTTTGTTACTAATTTGGTCACTAATTCATTTATTCCCTTATATGTAATTTACTGGGAAAAAAGAGCACATGATGTCAGACACGATGATCAGTTGTCTTTTAAGTATCAAAGAAAGACCTCTTAAGTATGGATATAGCAGTTTATTTCTGAGGATCTGATGTACACCAGAATATAGAATTGACTCATGCATTGTATTCTAGCTAGATAGTGCTATATAAATGGTGAAAAGTGTTTTTAATTTCCTTGCAATGATCCATGCCCCAAGCGTGTAAAAGTCTGAAGAAAAGTGTCCCCAAAACTCTCTGGAGCATGTTTTGCTTCATAAAAGTAATAAATTCTGCTTGAATTCTAGTGGTTTTGTTCATGAAATGAGAGGAAAAGCTCTCCCATTTAGATCAGTCTATTTGGGTAAAAAAAAATCCAAAATGGTGCAAAAAAGTGTGGCAAAAATTAATATATACATATAAATATAGAAAGAAAGGAAGAAAGAAAAAAAAAGGACAAAAGCTGCCAAAACCCCAGACTGTAGTTTCACAATATAAATAGCTTTTCCCCCAAGGCCCAAGACTATACATGACTTCTACACTGTTCATATTACACAGGTAATCCTAAATAAACTTCGTAAGAACTGTCATTCACAGTGTAAATGATTACACATTGGCTTTTCCCTCTCTTAATTTCCAACACCTTTAGGAGCAAGGACCTCCATTAGATCTTACAAACATTGAAGGATACAACCAGAGATCCATACAATAAAAATAAATTCTACTTTTAAGGTGTCAAAATTAAGTTGCTATGTTTTAGAGTACTTGTTTCTTGGATTATGTAATGAAAATATCCTGTATCTTGATTTCCTGGGAAGAAGTTATATTGAGTCCCAAGATCAGTGACTCTCTTTGCTGCAGTTCATGTCTTGCTAGAGGTAAACAGGTCAATTATATATTCAATTTAGCTCTTGAATATAGAATTGTGTCTTGGAAGAATTAGTATATTATTAAAATATTATTAGTAACCTGCAACAGGATTTTTGCTCTAATAGATGCATTGGAGTACGTCTTGCTTTAGATAGATTTTTACAGGCCTTGAAGGGATCATTGAAATAGGAATAGGACGTCTGAAGATAAGACAGGGAAAAAAACTGAGGATATCTATTTTGTGTGTGCTATAAGAACACAGAACAGTCTTTTTGAGCATTTTTAATGTAAATGATGGAAAAATCATTATATCCGTTCTGATAGAAGTACCTGGGAATGTTCAGCCTCTTTTTTTTAATATATTCATTGTCTTAACTTGCAGATGAGGACACTTAGCTTTCCTAAGAATTGTAGGTCAGAGGTCAATAGTATGATATCAAGAATCACAGAATATGCTGAGTTGGAAGGGACTCACAAGGATCATCAAGTCCAACTCCTGGCCCTGCACAGCACCATCCCCAGGAGTCACACCATGTGCCTGAGAGTATTGGACAAAAACTTTTTTAACTCTTTCAGGCTTGGTGCTGTGACCACTTCCCTGGGCAGCCTGTTCCAGTGCCCAACCATCCTCTGGGTGGAGAACCTTTTTCTAATATCCAACCTAAACCTCCCCTGACACAACTTCAGGCCGTACCTTCGGGTCCTGTCACTGGTCACCACAGAAAAGGAATCAGTGCCTGCCTCCTCTTCCCCTCACGAGGAAGTTGTAACTGCAATGTGTCTCCTCCAGGCTGAATAGACCAAGTTACCTCAGCTGTTCTTCCCCTCAAGGCTCTTCATCCTCCTTATGGCCCTCATTTGGACACTCTCCAGTATCTTTCTTATATTGTGGTGCCCAAAACTGCCCACAGCACTTGAGGCGAGGCCACCCCAGTGCAGAGCAGAGAGGGACAATCCCCTCCCTTGCCTGGCTGGCAATGCTGGACCTGATGCCCCCCAGGACACAATTGGCCCTCCTGGCTGCCAGGGCACACCACTCAATCAGAAGCTGCATTCAGATTGACTGAACTTATTCCTTCTGTACCTGAAGTGATCCAGTTTCATAAAATGGACTGTCAAAAATTGCGTTTCTTTGCTTACAGAAAGCTGTGAAAATGTTTCAGTTCAGCTGATTCCAGCACAGCAAGATGTTTCTGTGTCAGTAAATTCACCCATGGTCATCTTCACACTTTTTAAATAAAGAAAAGATTTAAATTTCAGGAAGGCAGACACAGTCTTCAGAGGGATGTTAGTAACTGATGTACACAAGAGTGAGTGTGAATGGGTTTAGCAGTTTGAAGACAGATTACAGCACTGTGGGAATACATGGCCCAGCAGGAAGGCTTTCTCTCTCTGCTACTGTAAATAGTCACGCGTTTCTGTTGGCAAGAGCTAAAAGGAGATGAATGACATGAATGATGGTGGCTAGGGGAAAATTCAGTCTTCAGAGTGCTTTTATTTGTGTGACTTGTGCGACTGTGACTCCTATGATATATAATCATGAGAGGAAGATGTCATATCTTGCTGTGAATAAAGAGTAGGTCAGATAATATCACAGTTCATGTGCCACTTAATGAGAAGTTACTATGTCAGACCCATTCATGCTGTTATAGCCAAAATATGATGTGTTCCAATTATGAATACTGTTAAAGTAAAGTTGTAAAATGTTCCATTCATTTGGGACTCAGGCATGATGTCATAAATTTTTCCTCTGCTTCTAGTAATTTTTATTTTTCCTAATGTGAAAATAATTATTTTTAGCTAAAAGATAAATGAATTATTATGCTGGCAGGCAAAGAGGGAAGAGGAGTGAAAATGATGAGACACTGTTAGAACTAAGTCCTAAATGTGACTTTTGGGCAGGGAGAGAGGGCATATTAAAAGTGACTTGGTTTTGCTCAAACTGGACAACTGGGCCTGGGTCATCGACCTTCTGCTCCAGTGCAATTATATACTGAGGCAGGTGGTAAATGTTGGCTTTATACAGAGTTTTACTGCTCTGTGCAGCTTTTCCATTCCTATGTATTTCCACAGAAAGCAGTCATCAATGGAATAAGCTGGTGGACATCTATCATATATTCTGATGTCAGTATAAACTAGACCATCAGTAGTGTTGTTCAGGGTCAGAACGTTCTTCCCATACACAGACCTGTACCATTGTTCTGTCCTTAGCACAGGGAGCTTGAAGGTAACAAAAGAATGAGATTGCTTTACTGCAGCACCTGTCTGGTCCAAGGAGAGTTGCCTGTAGGTAACCTACAGAAGTATGTAACTGCAAGCAGTAGAAACTGCTGGGTTTTTTTTGTCTGTGCTTTTGGTACCTACAAAAGTCTAAAAGGTGTCAGTGACTGTCTAAATCCCCCACTGGTCAGAAGCATGAGCAACGTGGAAGCATGAGAAAATACAGAAGAGAATGAAGTGATCACTACTTGGAGGACAAAACTGTATTTTTAAATATTCAACTGACAGATATAGCTATTATAGTATGTAATGAGGGATACTTCAAGGCAGTATATATGGCAGAATTCATAAATGCCCAACAGCTGTAGCAACCTATTAGGTAGATGAGCTTATGCCAAACAGCAAATCAGGGAAAACAATACCACTGCTTTTTAAGACACAAAAAATTATTTTATGAGTTTTAATTGAAAATTTCATAGCTCAGAAAGTGCATCTGAAAAATAAAGTAGAGCTCTGTATCTTCCTGTTTGATGTGAATTAACAGAAAATTTCACATTGAAATCCTAACAACATGAACACTTAACAAAACTTCTCACTTGTAGCAATAGCACAGAATTCAAAAAGATATGGGATTAGAATTGTATGTGTTTCTGTGCATTTCTTTAAGTCGGCTTTACATAGAATCCTAATGAAATTAGAAATGTCAGTAAGTATATTTTTTTGACTCAGGCATTATTCACGCAAATACATTTTATTGTAAATTTGACATATATATGTGTGTATTGGAGCCCTTTTATTAAGGATGCAAAGTTTCCCTGTGTTTCTATGGAGTCAGTTAACACTACACAAGTCCAGACATACATATTTATTTTTTCTTCTCAGTTATGGTGGTAGTTTTATGGGAGTAGTCCAACGTCATGATTGATTCTCAGCTTTCCTTTATGCCACCTGTAATATCTCTGCTATGCTCTGAATTGTGCTGTAAGTAGTAGATATCTCTTTTCTTTAGTACTTTTCAGGTGTCTTATGAATAAATACTGGGAATATATTTTGAACTTTTCTCCTTATTATGCTCACTTTATGCAGCAATATGTGGAGGATTTTTAAAGTTTAAGTTCTCTGATAAATTGTACCATGGCTGAGGAACCTTTAGAGAGCTAAAAGGAGGGATTGTACTGCTCTTTGTGTGATTTCGTCAAAATCTGGGATTTAGTGGCAGAATCTGGGGACTGTTTTCTGCAGGGTCACAGCTGGCTCTGCAGCTTGCCCGCTCTGGTATCCCCAGCTTAAGCCTGTGCGTGCCGTGTCAGAAGAGTGACAGGTGAGGGAAGGTAGCACAGCCATCTCTTGTAAAATATATGATAACTATTCCTCTTGACACTCGATACGCTGCTTTTAGTTCCTGAGGAAAATGAGTGTCCGTCCGTACGTTCCTGCGAACCTATCCCTTTCAGGAGTTATAAAATACTCACCCAGATGGCACCAAGTGTTTACTCAGAAGCCGAGGCTTAAGTCGGTCACAGACAGAAGTCCCCAGGACTTGCTTACTAAACAGATATTTGGAATGTTGGCTCCTAGGTCTGGTTAAATCGAGCCGAAGGAAGCTGGCGCACAAGTGCCGCGTGGAGGCGGCTGTGGGAGGAAATTGCAGATTCAGGTCTGGGCAAGCTCCACAGTAACTTTTGGCTCTTCCCTTTCTAAACAAACATCAGCAACAGATTGCACAGCTTTCTCCTTAGTTATTCATGTGAAATTAAAGAAGGGGACACACACTCTCCACTAGTAAACAACTAATATTACCCTTGCTTTCTTTTCATGTAATGAAAGCAATTCTATTTAACTGAATAAAGTATAGACTGAAAATTACATTTTCATTCTAAATCACTTCTTTTCATACACATACTTTAAGAAAAAGTCTGAATTTTATCTATCCGAGCCTTTTGTAACTGAGGTGTATTAATTTCTTGAAAATACTAAACTGTTCAGTCATCTCTCACAAAATATAGTAATCTCTAACTCACAGTATAACATCTAAATATTCTCTTCTTCAAAATGCACTTTTTAATTATGGTAGCAGATGCTATTAAGATTATCCCTTTAGTGAAATAGAAGATGTTTTAGCAGTTACAATCCAGTTTTTATCTTCTTTATGCAGTAATACTGATACTGAAGGCACAAGTGAAGATTGAAGTCAGTCTCACAGCAAATTTGTTTTTCAAAAATTCTTATTCTGCTAAATGGACATGAATGTGGTTTATATGTCCTTCATTAGAAAAATGATTTCAGAATTGTCCCATATGCAGTAGGCATCAATGTAATGAATAATTTTGATTTACTCCTCAGGATTTGAAATTATATTTTTTGGCTTAGCAAATAAACATATGTTTATTGAAAGTACTAGGTTCTTGAAGTGTGAACTTCTGTGAAATTACCCTTCCAATTTCCCTTTGAAATTATTGTCTCTGAAGGAAAGTACATTTCAAGTTAACAGAGAGAGCTAAAGAAATGGCCAAACCCAAAGAAAAATAACATCAGTGAGGAACATATTTTCTGTTTGCTCCAGTAATAAATTATCATGAAAATATAGCTGTTCATATTTTCTGGCAGACTGAAATATTTCTGCTAAATGCTGTCTCCTTTTCTATAGAAGTAAATGGGTTTAAAGCAGTTTAGAAAGAAAAGTGATGTAACAGCAAAAGAGTATGGTCACTGCAGTAAGTTTGAGGCCAAGCATGGTGAACAAATCTTTCCACTTGCTGTCTCAATGTACTTCACTAAGCATGGAAATGAGATCAGGTCATGTTTGGAAATGCTAAAGATAAGGGTAGTCTGATTTCCCTCATCATTCGTAACGCAACAGGAAATTAATCATCCTTCCATGATTTGTCTGCACCATTCTTCCCATTCTAATGTATTTTAATAGTGAGGTTTGTCTGCAAGCTCTGTGGGCTTCTGTGTGGGTGATGATAGACAGTCTTTTGGACAAGAAGAGGAAACTATTGTATTTTAAGATCTCTTTCTTCTTCGCCCTCCCATCTGGGGTTCCAGGAAGGGTAGCAACATAATTGCACCAAGCAAGCTGCTTTGGAGGTACCTGAGAAACCAATGCTTTGGCCATTGTGACTGCAGGGAAGCTATTCATATTTCAGTTCCTTTGCTTGCTGAGCATGATAGTCTGTTTTCACCTGAGAGGAAGCAATTCATTTACTCTCTGCATTTAAAACCTATTGAACCGCATCTTGTTGCATCCTGTCTGGGATGCTGTGACATCAGTGCAGCCACAGCAGTACCATTCACCCCACAAGCAGTATTTGGGTGGCTGGGAAATGTTCTTCAAATCAGTCAGGCTGCAGTTGTTCACTGTGACCACATGTTGTGCTATGTCAGGAATTTGGTCACTTTTCCCCTGACTCGATTTGTGTGATTTTGTGCTGCTCTACTTGTGGATTTTACAGTGCGATGATTGTATACGTAACTCAAGAGTGTGACAGCTTTTCTTTATCCTGAGGAGAACTGTGCTTTAAAGAACTAGGTCAATCCCCTGCAGTGGGAATTACCCACCAGTTTGCTTTTAAAAATATTTAATATTGATATTGTTTCAGTGGAGCTATACCTTTTTGTTTGTCAGCATGTTTTCATATTGCTTGATTAAATCATGTCTGTTATAGCAGGGTCTTTTTGAAGTAGCAAGTTTTATCATTATAAAAACTTGCATATTCAAATGGTTTAAAAAGGCCTATTCTTACATTACCAGAAGGCATTTCTGAATACCTAATTTAGACTTTATCTCTGTCTTTTCTTGACTCATCTCACTAAACTACATACATTTGCTCCCTGTCTAGTAGCATTTATTCTGTAAAAATTGAGGTCATGTGTTTGCTGAAATCCATAGTGAGGAAAAACTGGATGAGAGTAGCTGGTGTATAGAACACAGAAACCTGTCTATAAGTGAAATAATTGTTGTGCCTTAATTAGACCTGCATTATTATTGCCAACATTTGTATTATATCTGCGTTAAGAAGGAAATGTATTTCAGCTCAGAACGTTCCAGCAGCACTACCTACAAGTACACAAGGCAGCTGTCTACCCTTCTGCTTCAAAAATTATCGGTTGTGTTTTGAAGCAGAATACGAAAAATATATATACTTGTCTAATATTTTGCTCTCTTGGCACGAACCACAATCTTCCGTGAGAAAGAACATGGATAACAGCTTTAAGTAACCACACACTTCTACTTCAGCTGGGATTTTTTTTTTTTTTTACTTCTCTTGTTTCACCATGCGTGTCATGATAAAAGCTTCGGTTTTTTGAGAGTATGTTCTTAAGCAGTTATTCTGAGTTATTAAATTTATGAACCATGTCTCCACCATGCACCATGTCTCCATCTCTGCAGATGCTTGTGATGATGTATTAAGTATCTAAAAATCTTTTTATACTAGCAGAGTCACATGGCAAGATTTTAGCCCTTCTAGAGTAAGTAGCTGCTGATAGCTCCATGCTCATACACTTTAAATTAATGGCTTCTGAAACTTAAAACAGCTTAACTGGCTGAACTGTTAGCTGATTTTTCTGTCACTTCCTAATATATTTTTCTTCTACTGTCTCAAGTTAAATAATTCTTGTTAGTTTTTATCTCCTGATGCTTGCAATAAATATTAGCTATTAAAGTATTAAAATATTAATCCCTACAGATATTTTCAATGACATGCAAATTCTTTTAAAAGCTCACTTATTCTACTGTAGCATTTTTTAAAACTGTTGTCTTTCCTAGTTTCCCTCAACTAAAGCTTAGACTAAGTTTTAAAGATGTTTTATTTAAATATCTGTCTGAATGTTCTTCATAGTGTGCTTTCTTTTTCTATTCTATATTCTAGCCAGCAATTTTTCCCTTGTCAACACTTCCCTTTATGGTCTACCTCTTACAAAGGAATTCACAAGTTTCTGCTCTTCATTTTAAGATTTTGTACAACCCTCTTGTGCCTACCAGTGCATCACATTTCATCTTTCTTCATAGCCATCCTCACTCATTGTCATAGATTTCCTAAGTTTCAGATGCACTTCAGCACATCTCCAATTTACTGACTTTTTTTTCCCCAAGCTACATGGTAATGTTTGAGACATTTATGCTTCATGTTCCTCAAGCTCCATCAGGTACATAACTGCAAGGGGCTTGCTTGGTGCATGACAGGAACAGGCTTTATAGATGGTATATGTTATTTTAATTCACTTCTCCATGAAGTATGTAGAAGGCTGCCACCTTCCAGCTTCAGAGGTGGCCTGGTAGAGTCAGGAAAATCCCATGCATGTTAGGCCACCTTGAAGGATGCATTGTATTTTCCTGCCAGTCTGATGTTACAGGAACGGGCTGCTTTTATACCTCACTGTGCCTTGTGCTATTCCTGCATGTTCTTTTGCTCATCACCATATCCATCCTCTTGCCAGTTCAAGAGTATCAGAGTGACAGTGACACAATCATTTCAGTTGCCTTCCAGTATATGAAGGGCACCCTTAAGAAAGATGGGGACAGACTTTAGTTAAGCCTGTTGAGCTAGGACAAGGGGTAATGTTGTTAAATTTAAGGCAAGTCGATTTAGGTTAGATACAATAATGTTTTTTTACAATGAAGGCAGTAAAACACTGGAACAGACTGCCCATAAAGGTGGTGGATGTTCTATTCCTGCAAACATTCAAGGCTAGGTTGGACGGGGCTCTGAGCAGCCTGATCTGGTTGAAGATGTCCCTGCTTATTGCAGGAGGTTGGACTAGATGACCTTTAAAAGGTCCCTTCCAACCCAAACCATTGTATGGCTCCTGGATTTTGATTGCTTTCACTTTAAGCTGTTTACCTGGGGGAGTGGTACATGTAGAATAGATTGCCTTCTGACATAAATGTTTTGAGCACAATCTGCAGCACGTCTCATTGGCCAGATAGATAGGTAGATAGATATTCAGTCTAAATTCTATTCCTTTATGTCTGTGGTGGTGGGTTCCACTGACCAACTGTGTTATCTGTGATTTGAAGGAGTCGAGAATCTGATCTACAGAAATTAAAACCTAAGTAGGTACTTGGATCTGCCTCCCTACAAACACGTATTGCTATTCACTGCCAAGTTTTGTAAGAGTTCAAGGGTAGATGTTTTATCCCTTTACACAGAATTCACTGTAGAAGAGTGTTCTTTACAATTTCTCCTGCAGGTTTCTTCTGCAGTTATTTTTCCAGGATCTCTTTCAGTGAATGTTGAGCAGGAGTAGCCTTGAAAAGTCATTATTTTAGCCAAGTTTCTATAGTTTTATAGCTGTGTTAGTTAACATGGCCCATGTTGTTCTATCACTTTTTAAACTGAAGATCCCACTGAAGTTGGTGTGAACTTTTACCCCAGTTTCAATATCAGGATGTGGCTCCTTGTACAGGGGAGTCCTCCCTGCCTAGTTACCAATTGTACACAGCTCTCCTCCCTTTCCTTGAAGATAAATCTCCTTATCTGGTTCCTTTTTCTTGACAATAATATTGTAGAGAGAAGAAAAAGAATAAAAGTACTTCTTGGACAAAAATGTTGGCTATTAATTATCATTATTGTGCAGTTACATTCTTGTGTAGTTCTTGTCCCCTTGGAGCCTTATTGTACAGATATGTGAGGCTAAGTATTTCCTCCCCACAAAATAGACATTACAGGTTTTCATCTCATTCCCCTGCATGAAGTTGTCACTAAAATGAAAGATTAACAAAACAAAATTCCACCTCTTCCTGAATTCCCAGAATTTCTTTACAGAATTAGAATATTGCTAACAGTTGGACAGACAGAATACTCTGCAAGTTCCACATTACCCTGAGGAAAAAATTTTCAGAGGTCACATCAACATACTGCTTTATGGCCTTGTGCATATATAAGCTACATAACTGCACTGTAATTAACTTGCCATGATTTATTTGTTGGACACAACATTGTCATGCCTATTCTAGTTCCATAAACTTATGGTGAAAGGTGGAATGGTTTGCATCAGCTTTGTAAAAGATCCTAAATCTTATCCTGTTTACATTATAAACTGAAATAATGGGAGAAGTAGCCTACAGTGCAATACTGTCTGAGCTATATTTTTAGCTTCAATGTTTGAAGGTGGAGAAATGATAGGAATGGAAAAGCTCTTGAAGTGACTACTTCTTTTTAAAATTGAAGTCAGACTTCATTCTAATCAACTTAAAACATTACTTGAAGGTATATGAGCTAGTAGCTCTGGAATGCCTACTTCCTTTCTCAAGTTTATCTTGGGAATTAGGGATCACAAATGAACTTTTAAAATTCATTTTGAGAAATCTGGGTACGTTTTAAAATCGTGATTCTCGGGGACCTCAATTCACCCTTAATGGGGCAATAAATATGTGTAATTGATTCTAAATAAAGGGTTTGAATTTGACCAAAGTTAAAACTCAAGCTGAAGCAATACATGAGTCTGACTAATTTAAAAGGTTAATATTTTAATATTTCAAATTCTTAAATAAACAAAATGTAAGTTCTTTAATTTTGTAATACCCTATAAGAATATGTGATATAACATGCAAGACTTTTTTTTTAGTTATACAAAGCAGAACTGTTACATATTCTTTGCTGATTACACTGAAACTGGTTTCACATTTCTTGTTGCTATAATGGAAATTGGATTGCTTCCTCAAAGTAATTTTTTTAAATTGTGTTCCAAGAGTGGGGTGGGGAGGGGACTGTTCAAAGTTATTTCAAGTTGCTATTTGAAGGCTATATGATTCTATTGTACATTAATCAGATGTACAATTAAAGTCCCAAAGCATTAGAACTGGTCTGTGATTTGGTCTGTGACTAAAAAAGACAGATCCTTGCACTGTGTTCAGAAGGAAGGCTCACAAGTCAAGGATATATTAAAAACACCCAGAGCTCCTGTGTCTGGTTAGGAGAGAGAGTGAGAAAAAAGTGGCACTGAAGTGTTTTGAAAAGCCAAGCCAGATATGCAGAGGAAGCAGTGCAGGGTTGATTCTTAGAATACAGTGAGCATAAGGCCTTCTGTTATATTTGATTCCCTTTCCCTGCCTCCCCCTTCCCCTTCAGTGCTTATATTTGAATTTAAGTTCTAGAATAAGTTGTCTTTCATTTAAAATAACTTTTTTCTTTTTTCCTATGGCATCCTAACTTAACAAGATAAATCACTTTTCATATAATATTGTAGTTAAATATAACTGTGCTTAATTAGGGCTGACATACCTCTTCTTTTCCAAATGCTTCAGTCTTTATATGATGGAATTTGATTAATAATTATTGTTTGCACTTTTTCTTGCACCTTAATGTAACATTGAAGGGATTGTTATGAATAACCAAGTTTTTATTAGAAATAAATGCCTTGCCTTGCCATCTGGATCTTTGGATTAGTCTTACTTCTATAGAAAATAGAGGATGAAAATAGCACTGAATGTTACAATTGTTTAATGTTTGTATTTTCAGGGTTTGCTGGAGGGTCCCCAAGGCCCACCTGGCAAAGAAGGTCAAAGGGTGAGTAAACTTGGTGAACAACTGGCAAGTGTGCTAACAGCTTGATGTGTGACTTCTGTCTAAGCACTAATAAAAAATGGTAAGGTAGCAGCTGAGTATGAAGCATGCTGACAACAAGCTGAGCCTTGACACTTGAGGTTTCTCTTCAGTTGAAGGACATTTAACAATTTCAACCATCTAAAGTGTTTTAATGACTGGCAGCACAGATGTATTGTATTGTATTTTGTGTAGTGTGTTTCTGCTGTAATTTGAAGTGAAATAATATGAAAAGTTTTCAGTTTTTGTTTTTCTAACAGAGATGAACCATACCTTACAATATCTAAGATGCATAAAATATGGATTTAGGGTCATTATCTAAAATCTTAGTAGAAACCAGTACTACTGACCCAGGTCTTGTTGTAGATGCCACTATGCAAGTGTCAGCACCTAACATACGTATACAAAGAATATGGGTCCCTAAAGGGGGATGGGGGGCAGAATATGCCAAATACATGAAATAAACTTTTGGTTATTCAGAATTTTAATATAAAGAAGTAATTGACTGACTGGTTTCTCCATGTTCAGTTTTTATTTTCCCTGACTTATTGTATTTGATAATTAACTACAACAGATAATAAATGTTTATGATTGTGATATCGCAAGAATTAATTCAATTTTGTAAATTTATAATCTGGTATGTTCCTAAAAGTTCTTGAAGATATTAAGACTCCAGCATTGCGATATTTTTACAAATTAAGTGGGTACCCCTTTTGAAGTTGGGTCTCAATATTTCTTGATTTATTTAGGCATCTTGATAGTCAATATCTCAGTTAAAATATCTGAAATAAAAGGATTTAGTGTTTCTCATCATGAACCTTAGTAAACTATAGTGAATTATTAAAGGCAAATTTAATGATTCCAATAATAGTAATAAAACTAACAGAAGACTCGTTCTTGAACAAAATGAGTAATGACATGTAAGACCCAAAACTATGTTTTATGTTGGTTTTTAAGTTTTAAAAATAGTACTAAATTCCATTTAAGTTGAACATGAAGATATGAAAGCTGAGTTTATTTATGTTTCTCACTAAGGATTGAGAACCTGTTCAGAAAAAGTCAGTGTAGCAATGGAAAAGTTATGTGATAAATACATTATTAAAGCACGTTTATTAGCATATTAACATCTTTATTAAGGATTTTATAATTACCAGTACTATTAGTGTTATACAATTAAATATCCAGGATACTGTGAAAAGATATATGTATCCAAATTTGGCATATATTAGAGTTTTTCTGTGGAGTATTGAATCTGCTAAAAGATGTAGTTCTCCTTCAGGAAAAGTTACAAATATTCTTGTGTTTTAGAAACTTCACTCTCAGACCCTCTTAATTTTTTTAATGCAAAAATTCAGAGTTAACACATCGTATTATATTTCATTGTGGATAGATGAATTTGGAGATAGTTTTAATTTTTTCCATCTTGCAGTAGGAATTAGAGGGTTGATGCATTCATCATGGACATTTTTCTACTCGCACATAAAATTGAGCTGCTGTCACACTCCAGCATCTGTAAAAATGGGAGCACTGATGGTTTTGTAATCTCACCATGCACACAGCTGCCTTGAGCCAAACAATGGGAACAGCAGACTGTGGAGCCTCAGTGTCTGTCTTTGTCTTTCCACCAGTGAGATGCTCACAATATTCCTGCTGCTGGCCACTCCCGCCCAAGCATTAACAACATTGTTGGCAGTCTTAGTTCAACTCCCATGTGCTTTTGCATTTCCAATACATTTAATTACACAATAACATAACATTTGTAACAAGATCTCTGCTCTGTTTAATGGCAAACAGGACAATGCACATCTAATGGCTGTTAAACACTCCTTTTCATTCAGTTATAGATGTCGTGTTCCTCTGTTCTACTTACAGCAGATACTCCAAATCTTTCACATTATATGAAGTTATAGCTTTTCTCATGGGCTGTCTTTTGAAGATTAAAGGATATTCTTGAGTGTGTAATTACCTAATAATTTTTTTCTCCAACATATTATTCAGACCTGAAAGTGACATTGTGTCCATTCTGCAGACTGGAACTGTAACATATTAAGGAAAAAAAAAGCCACTCCAGAAACACATGAAAGTATCTGTTTAATTTGGAGGCCACATTTTGAGAACATTTGTTTTTTAATTGCCATTCATACTGTACTTGCTATTTTCAAAATTTGAATTTTCACTTACATCAGGAGCATTTTTAAGTGTTCAACTCCTTTGAAAATTGGGCTTTAATTAAGGAGTTGAGAGGAGAATCATAATGTGTGTAGCTTACAGACCATGGAATACACATTGAAGCAAGGTATAAGGAACTGAGGAGAATTAACAGTGTTAGTGGTGATATTGAAGAAACATGTAGAAGGTTCATGTTAGAGCCAGTAACAGGTAGGTGACAATAGAAAATGCGTAGAAAGACAATAGAAACAGCCATGCCAGAGGATTTCTTCAGAGTGTTTTAAGTAAGGTTTTATTATATCAACCCAGACTAGAGTTTAATATTAGAACTACTAAGAAATACCAAAGGTACCCTGTCCCAGAGTGAGCAGCCATTTCCCTGTATTTACTAAAGAGGGAACTAGGAAAGTTGTACCCCTATTAAGAGAAATAAGTCTGAGTAGTAGTATTTCTTTCACCTTACAGGAATAATCTGCAATAAAAATTACATCATAAAAATACATATAATAATTATTACTAAAAATAGAATAGGTGCAATTATAATAAGCAGAAAGACAACTGAACTGTACTTTTTTAGTTCAGAGTTATGTCAACCCTAAAATACTTATTGAAATATATGTCCAATTGGCTTAGAAGTGCAAATTTACATAATCACTTAATTGGAAGATGTCAGTGGTTTATTTATTTCAAGTGTAAAGGGGGATCAATACCTTATTTCAAATAAAGTGGTCACAGCTTTTGTCTGATAGATGCACTGTAGACAGAGTTGTGCATGGTGTCATTTGAGCCAATGCACAATAATTAAAATACTAAATATGTGATTTTATGTGCCTTGGTGATCTGATGTATTGCTAGTGTATGATCATGCTGGGTTATGATCTTGCTCTCACATCATAGAGCAGTTTAGGTTCTTACTTTTGTGTAAATGATGGTCAGCAATGCAAATTGATGACAGAAGTGTGTGAAATGCCTTCTATCTTAATTGGGCTCCCTGGATGCTTCCCAGATATCCTAAAGAATAAATAATTTTTCACAAAGCAGTGTGGTACATTTACAGAAAAGTATTGTGGGGAGATCATTCAGAAAGAGAGAGATGAAGCCCTGAAGGTTCTTTGACTAGGTCTGTGCAGCATTAAAGGACCCTGTATCAGGATGCATGTTCTAATTTTTGGCTTTATTTAAGAGAAAATTGCAAACTTATTAAAAATTGGAAGTAATGCAGTCATGAAGAAAATTAGTGTGATGATAAATAAACATGGGATTCATAAGCATATTCTTTCATACTGATGTAGTAGCAAAATGCATAAATATTTATTTTCTGAATAAACAAATAGATTAATAGTCTAGCATTTAGAAAGAGTATTGGTTGTGTGTCTAAGAATAAATTCATTAATTCCCATTCTTTCCTCACCTATTGTGGCACCTTTCTCTCTCATCTCCTTTATCTCTCCTCATTGTGCATATAGCTGTCTTATGCAGAAGAGGGCAACTTCATGAGCAATGAGGTAGTACAAATAATGATCTTCAGACTTACATAGCTTGTTTCCTTTGCACAGCACTAGAAAGGAAGGAACAGAGTTTTGAGATCAAGAGAATAAATTTATTTTCAGTTTTACATGGTTTACTACTATGCTTCATCTACACAAAAGAAACTATGTAGAATTTTCTGTAGCTCTACAAAAGAACTTAAACGATATTCAATGATTCATCATACATGGTCCATCCTTAATTCAACTGTTACTCTAAAGACAGAAGTAATTGTTATGGCAGAAGACATCATAACTTGGGTACATTGTGACCTAGTCATAGTTAGAGAGCAAACAATGAACTTATTTCTGAGTCTTCAATCAACCTGAGACTTGAACAATACTCATTTAAAGGGTATCCATGTTGTGATAATGTCTTCAGTGAACATAGTTAAATTTTTTATGAGCATGTAGAGCCCTTAAGTTTCTCCTTTTGCCAAGATACCCACTGCCATTCACATTTGTTGGCCGATGTTGTGGGCTCAAGGAACGCTTAAAACATTTGCTCTTACAAAAGGCCAGTGTTTCCTCTTGCTCTACGAGTAGTGACTTTGTATGTTTTAGGGTTTTTTAATCCTTAGTGAAGTGGTTTGTGTTAGACATGAGACCTTGCTCAGTAGGACCTTTTGGTTCTAGTTCAGGTCACTGAATGAAGTGGACCACTACAAACAGCTACTCATTCCATTTTCCTCATTCCTGTATGAGAAATACTAAACTACTCTGTGGGCAGGCACTGCGTTCATCCACAATTTTCAGTGTCCATCACGTTGGCTTCAGGCATCTTACTGATGCAGCAACTCGATACTATTGCACAAGTGCTCAGAATGACATCAGGAGCTTCAGAAAGTAATTACACACTATTCAGAAAAGTCCCTGGTCCAATATTACTGGCCCACAAAAAATAATAAGATTGAGTACTAACCTCGCATTGCATGGAATTTCAACCACAGTGAACAACTGCACCATGTTTCTGGATCCCTGTTCTGTGCAGAACAATTATTTTTCTCAATAATCCTGCACTTTCTAGTTAAGCACATCTTCTGCAGAAGTATAGTTTCCACTTGGAAGAACATCAACAACAGACTCTTTGCAACTGTCCTTGATTTCTTTCTTCCAGTATTTCTTGTCAGTCACACATTTCCAAATATGCATTTTACAGTGGGCATATAGCTAATCCTCTATTAGCCTCTAGCAACTGGGTTTTTTTAATGTCTGCTTTATATTAAAGATGTATTTAGAGTTTTTTATTTATAATCAAATCACCATTTCATTAATTTTGGAAAAAATTCAACTAGGGACTTCAGCTCCTCATGCAATAAATTATCTAAAGTCTTCAAATAATCTTGTGATGTTGCTGTGTATTCTTAAAATTCCTGCTACCTATAGTTTACAGACTGGATGGAGTTTTCCAGACTTTACCTTTACTGTGTTAAATGCAGTGAAGTTTATATTTCCAAAATAAAATTCTAAATGTTTTGAAAATTAATGCTTAAATTCAGTTGGATATCTTTGTAGCAGTGATTTTCCCTTAACTGCATGCATTTTAATAAATACTATTTATTCTGAAAATTATTCCATTTTTATGATATAATACTTCAGTGAATTCCAAAAATTTACTTAATGCAAAGGATCAAGGCAACTTTGTTAGACAGCTATACTGTGATATCTAGACAGGGTCATTTTTCATCCTCAGTTGGCCTGTAGAAGAGTCAGGCCCAGCATGCAGCTAAAATACACAGCAGTTTGTGCAGCAGTTTCTGGTTCTTTACAATTGCCTTGCTGCCTTCTTGAGCTCCTGGGCACTTTTTCTGGGATTTGGGCGCTTTTGGGAAGCCCCTGAGGATGCCTGTTGTTTCCAGGTAAGGCTAAGGTAAGAGTAGCTCTAGCAGCTTCTAACAAACTCCATCAGCTGTCCTTGACCAGCGGGCTCCTGCAGCCCTTTTCCTTCTGATCCCTGAGCGGGGAGGGTCAGGCACCCTTCTAGCGCTTGTCAGGACAAGGACTATGTAAGAGCAGTTTGTGCAGGGATGGCAGGAGCAGCCAGTGGATGTGCAGCAGATGGCACAGCAGTTCGTGCAGGAGGGCACAAAGAAGAAGCCAGCAAACTTTCTCTGTCCAGCATGTGCATGCTTAGAGATGGTGGTCACAAAGCACAGGACCCAAGTGCTACTGAAGGAGCACTGACAGCTGTTTGCTGTCAGAATTTTGTACCCAGATGGAGGACACAGCTGTCTGAGTCCATGGGACTTCACACATTACAATCCTCTCTTGATTATTTACAATCCTCTCTTGATTATTTTGAATGGTCATGGTGAGTGGGAGAGGCTCCTGAAGACTTGAGAAAAGCAAATATTCCTTCTGCCTTCACAAAGAAAGGTGCAGGGAACTACAGGCCAATAGGCTTCACCTCAGTCCCTTGAATGTGACAGAGGAAATCTGCTTGGAAGCCATTTCCAAACGCATGAAGGTCAAGAAGGTGATTGGGATAATCTGCATGGATTTATGAAAGAGAAATTTTACTTGACCAAATACATTGCTTTCTACTATGATATGACTGGCTAGGTGGATAAGAGGTGAGCAGTGTATGTCAGCCTCAGCTTTAACAAAGCCTTTGACATTATCTCCCATAATTTCATCTCATCAACTGCATAGACAAGCTGAGAAAGTAAAGGTTAGATGGGTGGATGGTGAGGTGGATTGAAAACCATCTGAACAACAAGGTCCAGAAGTTTGTCATTAGTGGCACAAAGTCCAGTTGGAGATCAACCACTAGTGGTGTATCCTGGAGCTACTACTAGAGCCAGTACTGCCCAGTGTGCTCATTAACAGCCTGGATAATGGGACAGAATGGAGCAGAGAACTGGGTCAAGAGAAATCACATAAAGTTCAACAAGGGCAAATGGAAAATTCAGCATCTAGGGATGGATAACCCCAGGTATGAGCATACACTGGAAACAACCTGTCTGGAAGAAAGCTTTGTGGAGAAGAATGTTTTAGACAAAAAGCAGACCATGAGCCAACAGTGCATTCTTGGAGCATAAAAAAGGCCTACAATATTGTGGGCTGCATTTGAAAGTGCACTGCCAGCAGGTCAGGGGAGATACCCTTCCCCTTGATGAGACCATGTCAAAAAAGGTAAAGTCTTACTGAGGGGGTTCTAGCACAGGGCCACAAAGTGCAGCTGAAGCAACTTTCATAAAAATAGAGACAGAGAGCTGGGACTCTTCAGCCTGGAGAAGGCTCAGTTGGAATCTACTCCATGTGTATAAATACCTGATGTGAGGAAATAAAGAAGAAAGAGACGCATTCTCCTCAGTAGTAGCCAATGACAGGACAAAAGGCAATGGGCAAAAAATTAAAAAAAAAAAAAGAAAATTTTGTGTGAACACAAGAAAGCACCTTCTTATTGTGAAGTTGATCAAATACTAAAGCAAGTTGTCCAGAGAGGTTGTAGAGTATCCACCTGTGGAGATATTCAAAAGCTGAGTAGACACAGTCCTGCTTGATCCTGCTTGAGGACAGGGATTATACTAAGTGATCTTAAGAATTCTCTCCAACCCAGACAATTCTGTGTTTTTTATTTGACTAGCTCTAGCTTATTCTTAGCATAGCTGCTAACAACTTCGTTTTTATGGATAAATAAGATTTTTTTTTAATCTTTTATATGTATTTAAACAGATTCTTTTTCCTTCATGGCAGTTTCCCTTGTTCCAGTGATGAACTGAGTTCAATCATTTACAAATCTTTCTACAATATCAGAGCCATATTCTTGACTCTGTATTCTTTGGGATGTTGCAGGTGTTCTGAAGTAAATATTTTTGAAAGAACTTCCTTATTTCCAATAGTTGTGTTTATAATACCAAATGCTTCACTTAAGAGGAAGTTATTTTAGATTTATTTCAGTAATAAATTAAACACCTCATAAAACTGAGAGTCTGCTGTCATATCTAGTATTTCAGCATTGATTTAACTAAAATTATGTGTTTGCAGGGACCTTGTGGAATTGCAATATTTGCCCTATGTTAATAATCAGTTTACTGTCTGAGATTACAAGATTTTCTAATCAAGCATGGATAAAGTTATTATGACAAACTGGATAATTTTCATCAATAAATAAATGGATGGAGAGCTGTTAGATTTTCTTAACATAATTATTTAGAGGGGCATCAAAATTCATTTAAATTCAGATTACATTTATCTGGTTTATAGAATTTAAATATTTCTTTGACATAATCTGTTTTCTAGTTCAATGAGTAAATGTTGTAAAAAAAACTTTACAGAGCAATGATAATCTCTGCATTGTAGGTCAGCCTCCTGGCACAATGCAAAACGGTTTTCTTCCCAACTAAAGCTCTGGAGTTTTGGAATCTCTTTTAATCTTCTCAGTTCTTCTTGACTTTGATGTAAGTTGTTTTTAAGCATGCAAAGCTCCAATCTGACTTCGTCTTTGAGTTGGAGTGCTATATGTTCCATCACTCTGATATCTAGCAGTCAAAAAATGCTTAATGTAAAATAGTTTTTCTTCCAGAATGTCTCTACCTTAAAGTACATAACCAGTAAAAAAGGATACAGCTTAAAAGTACTTTTCCTCACTTTGGCATTTAAAAACTAAATGAAAAAAAAGTTGTAATTTAGAATGCTAAAGACACATTTGTCAATTAGAAGAGTTCTATTTTTTAATTTCCTTCTAAATTTCTGTTAAAGAAATTAAAATCTAACTTTTAATGGAACAGCAGAAATTATTTAAGAGGCTCATTGAGAATTTTCAGGTTCTCTT
Organism: Climacteris rufus; assembly: GCA_013398175.1. NCBI lineage: Eukaryota > Metazoa > Chordata > Aves > Passeriformes > Climacteridae > Climacteris > Climacteris rufus. The sequence continues at coordinate 479,892 of VZRZ01002089.1, read as the reverse complement.
CCAATTACTGTATTGTTATTATTTCTTTCAATATCTTTTAGCAACATGTATAGAAACATGAGAGAATAAGAAATTATTTTTGCAGTAAAAATTAAGGTATAAACTGTCTAAATGTAGTTGAAAACTATTTCTTTGAGTGATTTTGAATTAAAATTGAGCTTTTGTAAAGACGCTTGAAAAATTGTGATGGATTTTGTCTAGTGATTTGTTGGCAAAACAGGTTGTGGCATTCAACTTCCTGGCATTTCTATGCCTGTTTAAGGACTTTTTTTGTTTGTTAAATGCATTTGAATTTTATATTGTCTGGCTAGACGTTCCCTTTTAGCATTTTATTAATGTCACAATGAAGAAACTGGAGATTTCGTAAATCATTCCTAAAACTGGAAACCCAAGGTTGAGTGCAGGAATGCTTCTACGTTAGTGAGAATCTCCCTGCTGACTTTTCTTCCAAAATGGGATTAGGGTCTGTGTGCTCTATTCTTCTCTGAGCCATGCTTCTGTGAAAGGTTTTAGTGGGATATGAGGACAGACTTGCACATGATTTCTGCAAACAGCTTAATTTCTTGCCTTCTGGCCTTATTTCCTATGATTTTGTTCAGGTTTAGCATTTAATATGGAGGTTAATTTGTAATATGCTGGTTAGCATAATATGGCCTGAAGGCCAAAGTTAATAGGATTGAAGAAGGAATTGTACATTCAAGTCCTAACATTGTATTCCTGAAGTTTAAAAGGATTCATTGTCTGCAACATAGATTTCCAATTTAGGGGAGAGAATATCCAAACTGCTGTAATCTGAGTTTGTGTAGGCACTGGAACTTGTCTGGCTGCTTGTGGCAGCTTTGGGCACCTGGAGAAAAAGTCTTTTAACTGCTCAAAGCTCCACTTGTGTGGCTGTGTGCAGGTACCCAAGGCGCTGGTAGGGCATCTGGGGGTCAGGCACTTTGAGATGGGGGTCTTTACTTCCCACCTGCCTCCTCTTTTGGTTCTATCTCTTCCTTTGTCTGTCTGGTTTTGAGAATTAGCCAAGAGAATCTTAGTTTAGCTTGGCAAACAAATTACATAAACCTCATTAATCTTACATAACAACTACAGTAGTTAAGACTTTAGAGCCCAGATTTCTGCTTTCCCTAGAACTAGTTTTGAAATGTGATGATGTGTTTCAAGAACTACTAATTATCACTTTCCCTTGAAAATTCACAGGGGCTTATTCTAAGGACTTTTCCCTTAATATTCAAGTGTGGATTATTTAAATTATTAATTCCATAAATCATATCAGTGTTCCTACATAACTACGTAATTTTATCCTTAAATAATCCGCATCTTATTTTTAAACACTAGGATTATCTTACTCCTCCAGAGTTAAATCTGTGTGAATAGATGCATATGATATGATACAGCAGGGGGTTACAATAATGAGTTTGAATTCTTGCACTGTGTGTTGGACCTGAAGCAGTGCCCAGGGACAGCAGTCAGAACCAGAGCACAACCCTATGGAAGGACAGCCAGGGCCTCTCTTCTGAACAGCTTTCCATTTCACAGCAGGCAAAGCTCTTCAAGTAATTTCAATTCACAAAAGGGGCAAAGGAAAAGAGGAATAAAGAATGCAGCTGACCATGCACTTCAGCTAGGCACTCAGCTGTGTTTCCTGAAGTACATAATTTCTCATTTATTTTGTTTTTACTATTTTATCTTTTTTTGCCCCTAACCAAGCAGTTGTGATTTGAATGATTTGTGTATATATCTAGTTGAAGTCTGTCCTTTGGAAAAGAGGATGGTAGCCAGCTGTACAAATTAGATGGGGACAGGCATTTCAGGAGTCAAGGTGACAAGTTACAATATCAGTAACATTTAGAAAACTTATCACATTGATTGCCACCAAAAATATATGCAGCACAAAGGAAATAACCAGCAACTGTTTTGGTCTTCTACAAACATTCTGAGTAGCATTAGACAACTTGTTGACACTACGTATCGTTTTTAAGTTAGTGTAGGTGGTATTACATTTTTTAATTAGTTAAAGGAAGAATGTGATGCTTAGGACATTTATTTATATTTTGAATGGTTTTATAACCTCAGTATTTTCTCAGTGAGCTTTAAATAAAGGTAACAGGCCTCCTATGCAGGCTGTCAGCCCTCTGCACAGCAGTGTGGCAGTAAGTAGGGCTCTCATGGGGCTGCCAAGACCCACTGCTGAGCAGGAGATGGGAACTGTGGCTCTCTGCTAGGCCCACTCCACAAACCAGAGAGGACACTGACATGTTTTTCACTTCTTTCTTGCCAGAAGGATGACTCAAAGTGAAACTGTAAATATTTAGTCATGGTCTGGCTCATGGTCTGCTCAAGGCAACACCATAATGGGCTTGTCAAAAGCATTCTTCTAATTGTTTTAATTACCCTAAACAAAAATATAAACTAATTTTCTCTACTTACACTGTTACTATGGTATATTTATATTTCCCCCCTGCTGATGCTGAGAAATCATAGAGAAGAAGGAGTGCTGACAAGTAGGTGGAGCTTTGGGTATTCCTAACACTGAAGTCTCTGTATCTGAAAGGCATTGCTCAAAGGTAGCATTCTGTTATGTATTCCTGTATTAAAGTTAAAATATCAGACAGATTATAAATGTGCTCAGAGGCAAAAAAAGGACTTTTATTACTCTATGAAAAGCTTATGCTTTGTACCGACCTGTGTGGTTGTTTTACCTGGAACATTGCATAATGACTAATGATATAATGATTGGATTAAAAGTGGGGCAAGTGTTTCTTCTGTTTCACTGAGAATGACAGTGAAAAATAACTACCCCAAATTTTAATTTTTTTTAGAACTATTTTTTCAGAAAGTTCATCATTTTGTCTTTGCTATGTCATAAATTACATTTTAGCTCATCTTGTAAACAGAGATAAAATTGCCTTCCCAACATATTCCATGTTTTCCTGTGTAATTAACACCTCATTCACAGTTGTGTCTGCCAATCAAGACCCTGTCTTCTTCATCCTGACACTTCCTTGATACTTTGTTTAGACTGCTATGATTTTAAGTGTCATCCTCAGGATACTTTAAATAAGTTCAAACAGGAAAAGGAAGGTGCTTCAAGAAGTTAACACTGTAGATCATTATAACTCAGAGGGACTATTTTAAAAGTATGGAGCAATTTATCTTTGTTTATTACATTATTACCTCTCAATGTGTTTTTGCACAGTTTCTAAGGGAAGTTTACTGTTTTTTTTTTAAAAAAATCAGGAAATATTAGTTTCCACCTGCATTTCCAGAGTAGAGATCAATCCAAACAGCTAACTGCAGCCCCCTTTCCTTGTGCACGTGTTCTTTCCCAGTACTGTGCCCCATCAGGCCAGGCAAGCTCCTCAGTTGCTCAGTGAACTGCATCAACAAACTGAACAAAGTCAAAAACTACTCCACTTTTTTCTGGACCGTCCTTAGACCAGATGGGTTCCCAGTTCTGTCTGGTCCCAGGGCTGCAGGAACAGTATTACCAGCACAGCAGAAGACATGCTGGGGATGGGTAGTAAGGGCCACTATAGCCTTGAGCCCAGCACTACAGTACTGTATTTTGGTTCTAAAACTTTACCCTTAGCTGCCCCACTTAGAGCCCTGCATGTGCAAGTACTGCTGGGATTAAACAGCTCAGCACATAACATATGTCTCAGCTAGTTAAGACCCAGGAATTTGGCACTCCAAATATGCTGAGGTGGTTTTGTTTCATGCTGCCTTTAGAACACGTTGGTAGACTGAGGATGTTCATAAAACCGTGGTAGCAGTGTACATTTTATGCGGCACAACCCAGTGGGTGAAACACATCCACACAATCTTTTGGTCTGTTTGTTCTTCAGCTTGAAGGGCTTCAAGTACCTACCTCTCTCAGGAGAGTTCCTGCCTTCTAGGTAGGAGGTTACCCTGGAGTGCTGCAGGGTGTGAGAAAGAGGGATTTTCCACCCTTACTGTAATCATCTTCTTCCCCTCAGCGTAGATCAAGATTAATGAAATGCAGAGCATGGGAGGGATTTCCTGCAGATCAGGGCTCTCACCCGGAAATAGCAAAACTGGATTTCACTTTCTGTTTCTGAGGTTACTTCTTCAGTCTGCATGAGATTGTTATTTAATAAAATACAGAAGTAGGCTTGAAAGTAGGGACCATAGCTTACAGAAATATCCCTATGTGTTAATTGTGAGCTGTCAGCAAGTATTTTATTTTTTTTCACTTTTTAAGCCAAGTTTTCACCAGGACAACCCCCTAATGGTTAACATTAATTTACACTTGCCATATGCAAGGAAAAAATCAGTCTTAATGGATATAATACTTTTTTTCTTTTCTTTGCCGCTTGCACCTAGATATTAGTTGTTCTCAGCTGTTGTGTCTAAAAAATGTGCATCAGATTTCAGCTTGGCAAGAAAGATGTAAATTCCTGTAAATTACTTCCATTTTTATGTTGATCTTCCTAAAAAAAAAGCATATGTGGAAACCGCAGTTGTTAAAGCAAACTCTGTGCTAAAAAATTGCCATAGTTATATATGCATTTTTTTTTAGAAACTGAGTGTAAAGTCTCCCTTAAGTAGACTTTTATGGACTTTAAGTTTTAATGCAAATGATTTTGCATGTGCATTATATATACACAGATGGTAGTAATTGCACAAAGACGGTGAATTGTTTTTGCAAATAAATCTCTGGCTTTTGTGCTTGTTATCACATGCCAGAGAAGAAGGGTTTGGGTGTTTGTCAATTGGGTTATATTGCACATACGTACTTACTGTGCAAGTCAAACTGCTGGAGCACAGTTTAACATCCCAAGCTCTGGTGTATTCAGACAAATATAATATCTTTATATCTCATCAAGGTGCTTTGTTAATAGCCTTATCAGTCTGCACTCACATTTGAGACAAAGCTTTAAAATGTGACAATAAATCTCAAATGTCCATATGCAAATATAGTTTTTCATAACTGTTAAAGGCAATCCTAGAAGTACTCAAATTAGATGATATTGCAGTGATTGATACAGAGTATTCATTTTGGATGGGTTTTGATTTATTTTGTTTTTTGCTAATATATAAGGCAATAAGTCTTTTCTTAAAATTCATATTTTAAATCAGTCTCTAATCACAACATTTATCGATGTCTGTTGTCATTCTTTGTTTCTAGGGTAGACGAGGCAAACCAGGTCTTCCAGGAAAACCAGGGCCACCAGGACCTCCTGTGAGTAACTAACTCTGTCCTCAGACTTTGTTAACTTTTTTATAGCAGGTTACAGGATCAGTTGAAAATAATTGATCCGTGTGTAGTCCACTGTATCAAACAGCTACTATTGGTAGCCTTTTGATACTGCAAAAATAAAAGGACTGGGTCCACAAATACGAGGGACTACACAGGAGGGAAAGAACAAGATGCAACTTCATCAGAGGAAGCAGAAATTGGCATTTCAAAGAAAGACTGGCCATGTATGTTAGCTGTGAATACTGTGCATTCATTCCCTTTGCAAAATGCGTGATGCTCTGCAGAAGAAGGGATAATTTCTGTCTCAGAGGGGTAATTTGAAAGATGAAGGACTGTGTGAAGCTTGTGCCAACTGTTTGAATGGTAGGGAGGATTATACCCAGCACTGGAATGAGCACTCAGCTGTAGTTCAAATGAGCTGACTGAAGAATTAAAAAGATTAAGAAATACATGACTTTATGAAAGGATTTGTAATATGAAGAACTGAAGGATTTAGCTGAGATCTAAGAGGTTTGGGATTTTCTTTTTCTTTCTTTTTTTTTTTTCAAAGACAAATTATTCAAAATTCAAGTCAGGCATAGATGTATATTAGTCTTCAATGAATGTAGCCTTCCTCTGGTACAGAAAGTCTTTCTCATATTTCTAAAATTGTCTGCATATTGTATTGTAAAAATGATGTCATGCACAAATACAAAACAGCTATTTGTGGATTAAGTAAACTTCTGCTGCTTTACATTCTTAATATAAAATAAAAAGTTCATAACTCCTTCTTCTGCTTACCTGAAATCGATAAAGGGTAGTGGTTTATGCATCTGAACCTTTGATTCATATGGTTCAACCTCATCTTATATGTAGAGAAAAGAATAATGCACTGCTGCATGAGATACAGCGACTAAAATGAAACAGATGTCATCTAGCCTCACCTAAAACAAAGACTGCATAAATTTTATAAATACTTCTTCCTTGCAGAATGTATTCAGAAGGAGGAGTTTATGATGCAATTCACTTATCCTGCATAAAAACAAGTAGTTAAAAATCCCTCCCTCTCACTCTTCTCCCCTGCATACAGCCATCTTAAAGCCTTGCTTGTTTGAGTCTTTTGCACAGTTCCGATGCTGAAATGGTACTGCAGAATGCAGGAGGCCAAACAGAGGAAAGGAGTGATGCAGAATCTCTCTTAATACAAGTGCAAAAATAACCTTTAAAGGATAAAAAAGCAAACCATAGCAGAGGTCAATGTTAGACCTAATCTACTTAGCTTTTTGTGAGCCGGTGAAAAGCTGTTCCTCTGTTACAGATTTCTGCCATCCTAGATTTGCTGGCTGGTCAGGCTCGTGAAGTTGTATGATCCTTGACAGATAAACCAGAAATCTTGAGTGGAAGATAAATTGTGCTTCTATTACTGAGATATATTTCAGATTTTTGTACAGCAAGTGGAAAGCTCAACTTTGTCAGCATGGCAACATCAGTACAAGGAACTCTGTATTGGGCACCGTAGCCTAGCACTACATACAGAAAAGCATTCCTCAAGCAGCCATGGCCTAAATATTGGCTAAAAGTATTTGTTTCTGGCATAACTATCATGATGCGCTCCTTGCTTTGGATACAGCTATACCACCATCTTGTGTTCCTCTTCCAAGACTGAGAACACAACACGCAGAAAACGCGTGCTCTAAAAGCAGTAATACCTGCTAACGTGCATTGGCAGTATCCCCGTATTTCAAGTGCCACAGCTTGTACATCCCAAAAAAAAACCTTCAACATGACCCATGGTTCCCCCTCTCTTTTTTAAGGCTCAGACCATATTCAGTTTTGCTGTGCTTAAAGTTACCCCTTCTCTCCCATCAGTAAGCAGCTTCTTCGTGCACGTGGATATACTATCAATGTTTACTTTGGCCTTTCCAAAGTGCAGCAGAACAGTCACACCTGCAGGGTGGTTGCTGTCATAAGTTTGGCATACACAGGGTACAAAGTGGTTAACATATTGACTGAACATGTAAAAATTAGGCTCTCCAGTATAAATAAGTTTGGGTTTTGGCTGATGTTTCAAAAGAATATGAAATTTGCTAGGGTAGATAAAGCATACGTGTGTTTGAAATTAATAAATTTACCTGATTTATTTATCAGTTTTTATGCTGTGATGTTTAGTTTTTAATTAAGATATTATAACAGTCAAGTGCTCAGTACTGACAAAAAAAAAAAAGAAAACACAAAAACTGTGAGAAGGAAAGTTCTGCTTCTTTGAGGAGGAAGTTGGTGGACAGGATACAATACTCAGGGGAATTTATTGTAAAGGACAATCCTAATAACATTGTGTGCAGATAGGAATTTGTGGGGAAAAGGCAAAAGGTAAAATTAAAGAAAGCTGGAAAGTTACAAAAATTGTAGTCAGCATGCGTGCTGTGCTTTAGTGTGACAGGATTACAAGGGCACCTTCTAACAGTCAAAAATCTACTTTTCTGGTGGCAGCATTTAAGACTTTCCTAACCTTCTCTCAATATCTTGTCTTTTCTCTTTTTCTTGCTAACCTAATTTCTGGGGATTTTTTTTTTTTCCAATAAGATTGATGCTTGGAGTGAGTTTCTAGTCCCTTAACATCATCTGCACATTTTTGGTTAAAAACTTGTATCAGTGTCAGAAACATAGATTGATTGGCATCTGGTAATGGAACTTCTCAGTTAAAGTGGGACTCTATGAAATTTCTTCCAGCTATCCTTTCTTTTCTGTCATTTTTCCCTTATACTTTGTTTCATGTCATTTTTTTCCCTTTGGAGCAAATCCTGTGCTCACAAAAAGCAAGGAGTCAATGAGGATTTTTATTGATTGTTTATAAAAAAATATTTTTGCAAACCTACAGAATATATTCCTCCCCTGAATATTCATTTAAAGTCTATTAAATATTATACACTTTTAAAGTGTTCTTTGGTGCCCTTCTGGTTCAGAATTCATGGTATGCATCCTTGCTGTCTGATGTTGATTTTGAGTACTATTCTGTTATTTCAGTACAGGAGAGCCGAGTTGTGTGCTTGCACCTGTCTTAGTCCAGTGTTCTGAAAACAGGAATCTAAGTAGAGCAGCAGCTCCCTCTAGTGCTTTTTGACCCTTTCTCCACTTTTAAGAAGCCTGGATAGCAGTGAAAAACTTCTGCTAAACCTACTATTCACTTTGCTCGCACAGGCATTCTGAAATTTGCGATTGTAAAATCAAAATATCTGTACCTCTCAAATACATTTTATATATTTGCTTGCTTCCATTTTCTTCTGAAGTGTTCTGAAAGAAAGACTGTCTTTTTCATATGCTGTTAGCCTGTTTGGCATGGCTCTTCACTGAAATTGAAATGTTGATTTTATGAAACAAAAAGAATTACATGATAATAAGATGCTATGAGGTTGTAAGTACAGCATTTTGATCAGGTTGCAGAACTGAGAACTGAGCTGATTGCTTTTTCTGCCATAGCTGCTAACAAAAATCTACAGGACTCAGCAACACAGAAAGGGTCCCCACCAGACCAGAGCTTGTTTTGCATTATATATGATGCATTGACATTCTAGAAACCACAAATTTTATTTTTTTTTAAGCAAGTCACAGAATCACAGAATGAGTAGGATTGGAAGGGACCTCTGTGAGTCATCTGATACAAATTCCTGCTTAAGCAGGGTCTTCTGAAAACATAGGATTGTGTCCAGATGATTCTTTAATCATCTTCCAGCATCATTCTTCTAGCAAGGAAGACTCCACCACCTCTTCTGGGCAGTCTGTCCCAATGTGTTGTCACCCGCACAGTAATGTATGGAATTTATCTGAACTTAGTATCCTCAGCCTAAGGATGTCCAGGCTCAATTTTGCAGTCTTCACTTAGCCAAAGTGCTTTTCTGCCTTATTTTGTGTAGAGTTCTATTGAGAAGAAATAGTTTATTTTTCTGTTTGTTCTGCATAGAAAATAGCTGCCTGATGTCTGTTGCTATTGAGGTTGGGGGTTTATTTATTTATTTATTTTTACCTTTACATGAACCAACAGGTATATCCATTTACATAGATGGGCTAGAGGACAGAAAAAGGAGTTTTACTCATTTCTCCATGAGGGTTAACTTCATTTTTTGGTGTCCTAATTTTCTCTGTCTCTACTGGAACTGTTATGACTTGATGAATTCCATTTGTCAATAGCTCCCATTTTAGTGATTTAGCTTGTTTTTAAACCACAAAGAGTGCTAAGCTAGTGTTGTGCTACAGTCTTGCACCAGTATAACAGCATTCTTGGAGGCAAGTCTGAGTATGACTTCTGCCCAGTGTTGTTTGGCAGAAGACAAATGTTATCAGCACTGGTTTGTAAAGGAAGAAAACATGAGGACTGCCTTTTCTGGCCAAACGTGATCTTGTCCAACCTATCTGAGACAGAGGTGGGAAAGAATCTTTGGGTGAGCTAAATCACAGGCTAGTAAACTGTAATCACAATTATTCATTCTCTTAAACCAATACATCCAAAGCTATGCTTTTGTTTTCAACCAATACATGTAACTGATTCATTTCACAATGCATCAATTAAAGCTTATCAATAATAATTTACCTTTGCAAGAGACTAAACTTCATATCTTTTATCTTCTCAAGTAGTTCTGCTTGGAAGATTAGCTTTGTGTTACTCCTGAAAGTTTTAAATTAAAACAGGGTTTCATTTTTGTCTGTGTTGCATGTGATGCAGTAGAGAAGTTCACTTGAACTTCTCCATTTAATTACATACACTTTTGGTCTTGTGATTCAATACATATGTCAGTGCCACCAAACTACTTATCTTAAATAGTCAGCATTTCACCTTGGAAGTTTCATTTCCTCTGCCTCAGGAAATAGTGTCATTCCTCTACCAATATTTTGAAAGCGAGTGAATGTTATCACTTAGCTACAATAAAGAAAAAATCAAAGCAATGATAAGTGAAAATAGTCAGTAGCATTTCTGGTTTTCCCAGACTTTCAGTTAGTTTTTAGATGAATACTGGAAATGCTTACATGGTAGTGTGGGAATGGCTGGCAAAGGTTGGTCATATTGTTTGTATCTATGCATTAAGTTTTTTTATCCATATCAAAATGTATTTATTTCTCGTGTTCTTTTGTGGTAGACATCATGCCTTCATCATTCCTTCCATTTGCTCTGTGGAATAGTTAAACAATATTGCAAATCTGCACTGATGATTTTCATGATATTTTGCATTAAAATAATCAGAAAAATAGTGTGTTATTTTAATGGGCAGGCACCAATGTGAAATACAAGGGTAAAGTAACTGCACTGAGTCACTTGCACAGTGTGTTCTCTGAAATGGTCTATTCTTGAGATGCAACCAGTGCAGTTTACTTGTTACCCATTTTATGCATGGACTGTGAGATTGGGTAGACTTTATCAAGAGTCTCATCTTCACAGAAATGCAGATGAACTATAAAAGTTAAGGGAGGAAAATATATTGTAAACCCCAGTAATTTCACAGTTTGGAGTTATTTCCCTTTAAGCACCTGTGTTTCTATTCCTGCCTTGTCTGTAGAAACAACATCTGAAACCTGTTTGCAATTTTGGAAAACAATCAGGGCGCATTTACAGTTCTTTTCTTATTCAGGCAACTGTACTCTCTGTGCACTTCACTTCTCTCAATTACACAACTTGATATTAAGAAAGAAAAAGGCAACCCCACTCAAGTGGGCTTCAAAGTGGCAGATGTGCAAAATTCTCATTCAAGAGCTAGAAACTGCTGGTACAATAATTCATCAACTGCTATTAATTTCATTGCTTCTTCACTTTCAAACCAGTGCTGCTGGTTCTTTTTTTGTCTGTAGAGACTTCACAGTGGATTGTGCAACTATATTAGTGTAGTGAAACAATGTGGAAGGAAAGAAAGACACTACAGATTAAGAAAAAATATTGAATAAAAATATTTTCTGTGGTTGTACACTTGTTTTACTAATTTTTATTATAGAAAGAAGCTAAAATCATTAAATTTATGTTAACTTTTTAAAAAGATGAATACTAAACTGGTAACACAAAGGCTGTGGCATAGTCAAGAATGCAACCCAATTGCCTAAAATTCTTTACTGTCTTAGTAATGAGACATTTTGGGCGGTTTTGAGGCTATGTCTGTTTTTCAAAATAGTGACATGTACAATGGCTTTTCATTTCATCAAGAATTATTTATGTACAAATAAGATCTGAGATGTTGGAGTTCGTGGCAGATACAGCATTCAATTATTCCTGGATTGTGTGGCTGCAGCAGTTTCACTTGTTAAAAAGAGTAAATGAAACCACATTTGCTGTCAAATGCAAAGAGAGAATAAATTCTTATTTTTGACTCCATGCAGGATTGCAGAAGCCTGCAAGGATTCTGGGTTCAAGGATTCAACACTGCAGGTTTACAGTGTTGAAGCTGAGACATCTAGGCAGTGTCATAACATTTCAGCCCCCGTTCTGGATTGCCATCTTTAATGTGGATATCAAAGTAAAAATTCTGCCACTAAGTTCAGAAATCAGAGTGGAGTGAGCACCTCAGTGAAAACATCATGACTTTATTGATCTTATTTTTAACATAAATCTAAAGTGGCAATTCACTTCAAAATAACATGAATGTAAACATTTGTGGCCTTGTATCTCTTCTGATGTTGAGAACAAAGAAGGAGTGAGACACCTGAGATGTTTCACGTGTCTTCCAAACCTTCCTGATGTCCGCACCAAAACAAAAGCTGCAGAGGGTGAATTGTGATTATAGAAAGCCCCAGAGGAGGAAAGTTGCTGTTGTGCCCTGTCTGTATTACATCCCGGTCAATCAGGCTAAGTGACTTGCTTGAGTACTTTTATTAATGAAGTCAAATGTTTCTTACAACCATCATGAGTGGTTGTATTTCATCTTGCATTATGTGAAAGTTACTCAAAGAGAGTAACTATGCTAATTTGTAAATTTAAATGCTTTTTAGTTCAGAAGTTCAGAAGTTCACAGCAGACTGTGTTCTGCTCATTCTACAAAACTTAAAAATCTCATTGAAGGCATGTTTTTTGGCAGAATATGTATGAAAATGAGGGGTTTAATGTCCAAAAATGTTTTCTTCCAAGCACATTTTAAAATTTCTCTGTCCTAGGTGTTCATTTGAGTAGGAAGTTCCTTTTTTAATTGTTGAATTTCTTTATGAAAAGTGTGTGTTTAAGCACAAACTTGGAATGCTAATAAAACTAGGAAGTTAGTATTCTGGAGAATTCTGGCATTCCTCAATTTCACTTTCTGTCCTCTCAAGTTAAAAATCTATCTGTTTACTCACGCTGGGAGCTGCTTCTGCATCAGAACTTGTGCTTTGAGTTAGTGGAAAGAGTTTTAAAATGCTGCAGAACAAGAATGTTTTTCATACCAGATGGGACTTATATTAAAATTGATGTGGATGTCACTTGTGCCTTCTCTGACAGATCAATTGACTTGAAAATAAGTTGCTGGTTTTCAAAACTCAGAGATTTAAAAACTAACTTTTCTTCTCCTCTGTGCCAGAAAAAAAAAAAATGAAGATACAGGAAATAATTTACTATACAATCAAATAAAAATCTAAAGTCTTTTACATCCCCACTGATTTTTAAATACAGGTATGGCAACATAAAATTATTTAAATTAAAATGACTTTCTGATGCATATTTTTCCATGCAGGGTCCTGCTGGACTAAAAGGAATTCTGGATTCATTGAACAAGCATTATAATGAGGTATGGAGATTTGATTTAGTGTCTGTGTGGGTTTATGATTAAGAATCTAAAGTAGAAATGACCACAGTTTTGATCCCTATGAACCCAATTCTAAATTAATTCGAAAGGTAGTTTCTTCCCTGCTCCCTTTCTGCCTCCCTTTACAGGCTCAGTCCACACTCCAGTCACATACCTGTTGTGTCATCTATCTTGCTGCCATGTATCTCACCTCTCATCCATCTACTACTCACTTGTTTTTGACTGGTGTAACTCAAAAAGGGGATATGTGGACCACCTAGCACCAGCTCCCCATTTCTAAACCTAATTGCTCTAAACTGAACTTGACATTTCCTTCTTGACCAACCCTGTCATGATTCTAAGAGGAAAATAAAAAGACAAGAAGACATAATTTTGTAAAGATCTGCTAGCAGTCCATGAGAATTCTTTATGTTTGTATTATGGGCTAATAAATATATTACCTTAATTATAAAACCACCTGCAGCTAAAAGAACTTAATAGAACAAAAGAGTTAAAATCACATAGGATGGTGTTCAATGTGAGAGAGATTTTATATTCTTATGCAGATATTTCAAATAATTTAAGCAGTGATAGTGTTGTCTGCCATTGTAAGAGAATACAGAAATTTGCTTAATTGATTCTGGAGTACTTAACCTATCTGATCAGAAAAATGTATTTCATTCAAAGGCTGATAAAGCACTGTTACAGCATTATTTGCCCAGTATAATGGTTAATGTGTGTATCACACCTTAAGTCCTGCAGGTCAAGCCTGGAGAACATTAATTTTTTTTAATGTTAGAATGCATACCTATAAAGAGTAGGTGTATTCATGGTATTTGTTTTATATAACATTCCCAGATGAGTGCTAAAATCTTTCCTTCAATAGGGACTCTGGAGTTAAATTCATGTCAAACATACCTTTCCAGCTGCTTTTATCACTGAAGTGACTTCTCTGTTATTTCTGGTATTTAATCTATTCCAAATCAGCATTTCACCTTAGAACCATGTATTAGGAATTACACATGGAGCATTCTCATGCTTGGAGACTTAATTTCTGTATTTGGTCTGCTATTTCATATGTATGTGTTGAAGTTTTCTATATTTTGCTTTTACATCTTTGGTTTGCTTACCAGTTTGTAACTCATTCCCCACCTCTATCTTATGAATCTCTTTTATCCTGATAGTCCCTTTGAGGTTAATTCTGCAAGGGGAAATACAAAGAGTGGTGATCTTCAGGAAATCTGTCATGTAGACACACGTTTGTCTCCAAAAATCATGTTTCTTATCACTGCAATGCTCTAAGTATTCTTAAGGTGGCTTATATTTCCTAATTAACACTGTACTGGAAAAAATGTAGACCAGCTGGTATGTGTCCATGAATTAATCATCTTTTAAATCCTGTACAGCTTACCAACTTTCTTCTTCCTTCAGCTGTCTAATTTGAAGTTTTTAATGACTCTGTCATGAACAATTAACTGTTGAACAAGGAAATGCTGTTTGATTCCACATGAAAGAGGAGTTGGCTTTCTGATTCAAATAGAAGGTCCTAAATAAGCAAACATTCTTTATTTAAATATTCAGGGCCTCCTAGAGTCAACTTAAGTCTCCAACTGCTACAACAATCATATTGATTCCTATACATTTTATGATGGGAATGGGATATTCCCATCAAGGACAAGACAGAGGTTTTCAAAGAAAAGGACAACTTCTCTTTACCATTGATTCACTTAGGCAGATGTATGCACCCGTAACTTACCTTCTTTCCCCCATGCTGTTATGTAGTATGACAAAAGCTGATTTTGTCCACTGCACCATAGAGACATCAAGCAAACTTTCACATTCCAGTATCTAATTTGCACTGTGCCTCAGGTATTTGCATTGGTGACATGAAAATTAAGTGGGATTCTGAGGTTTTTGAGATTCCTTACAGTACAGGGAATGGTGGTGTCGTTTTCTGTCATTTTACGCGTGTTCTCAACGATCTCACAAGGTCTTCTTTCAGTTTGGTGTTTAGAGTGTTTGCATATTGACCGCAATTTGGTTGCTATAGGTATTTCAATATCTTTTTTTTTTTTTTTCCTGAGGGTAATAGTATGGATTCTTTGTGCTGGTATTTCTAGGAACCGTGAGAAACTGATGCCAAAGAATGTGGTGGATCTTAAGACGCATCATAATTAATTTTTTTTTTCTTAGCAGATTATTTGCAGTTTTTCTCGTTGCTATATGGTAGTTTCTGATTGCTGTAATAAATATTGGTAATTGCACGATGTATTTAAATAATTTATTGTAACCAAGATTTTTCTGGGTCAGCATCAATCACTATATTGGAGTGATTTTTAAGGAGGCTGGAGTTCAAGCCTTTAAAAGCATAATTTACTTGATCCATGTATGCAGTGAAAGAGAGCACTATAAATACAATTGCTGATTGCAGCAACAAATTGTGCTGAACAGCAAACCAAGAACAGCAGCCTTTCTTTAACGAAGGTGAGGGGAACCTGCTGAGGATAAGTAGTAGCATTGATCCTTAATGGGATGGGAGATAGTGCTGGAGCGTTGCTTCCCTCATGCTTCCTTTGTGCCTGCTCTTTCCAGGCGTGTGACTATTTTTATATTCCTGCTTGTTACATCTTTGGCGCTTTCAGCGTAAATGAGATGCTTTGCATGTGCTCAATAAATGCATTTTGTTCTCTTCTTTTTGCCAAGAAACTTGTTCTGCCCTGTACTGTATGTTACATTCCTTCAGTGGTGGGTAAATGATGCCTCATGATTTGCATTTATATGCTCTGAGACCTCTGTTATCCTTTGCCTGGGCTTTCCAGGCTCTGTTTGTCATCTTTCTTAATTACCAGCTTTCCATACATAGATATAGGGTCATTTAGCCAAACTTGCTCCTAAACATCTTTGGAAAGGGCATACACATCACTTTAATCTAAAATGCTCTCCTACACATAAGAACAAAAATTTAAACAAAACACAAAGAAATTGAATTTACATCACAATCTGTTCAGGAAATATTTCAGACACATTTTAATTCATAGTAATTTTAGATTATTCTGGAACAATTCATTATTAATTTTCCACTTTTTTTTTTTTTTTTTTACTTTAGTATATTTTACTTATATTTGGTTGTAAAGAAAAAATTACCTATAAAAATAAAAGGTAGTTATTTGGTCTAATAGCCTCTTTTTTTTTTTTGCCCTTCATATATGCCCAAAAAATGCTCATCTCAGTATAAGTCATAATTTGTAGTGTATTCATAATAACAGACATCTGGATTGTTCTCAGTCCAGTGGTAGTCAACTACTTTTCAATACTCGGGTATCTGGCTATCTGCCTCTTGCTGTGAAGCTGATTTTGATAATTAGTGTACTAACAGTGTTATGAACCCTAAACACCAAAGAAGATCCATCAGGAAATTTGCATTACTAAAATAATTATTGATTTTATTCAATTTATATTCAGCTACCAACTTCTGAAAATATTAACAGGGTGTAAATGGCACTTTTATTCATCAAGATGTTTCCCATTTTAGAGATAACATGGCAAGGGGAGTTAGTTTGCTCAGGGTTCCCAATCAGTAAATGGCACCTCTTCTAGGACTTGGATTCCTTGGGTCAAGGCTGGAGCTCATTTTTTAGGGTCATTGGGTTTTTGTTGCTTTTTCTATTGTCATCACAACAAAACACGTTGCCCGTAGGAAGTCTGAGTCTGACTTTGTGTCTGACTTTTCATTGTATTTTATTGTGTCTTTACCTTGTACAGAGGAGTAAATAGATGCAGTGCAATAACATCTGAGCAAATAATCTGAACTCCTGGTCCTTAACTCTGTCTGTTTTCTTTGAGGAACAATGTGAAGATCCTGTTGATCATGTTCGTTCTCTCTCCTTCTGTCTTACTACTGTAGTAGACTTAAATTAGTTCTACATTCTTTTGCATTTTATGCTGCTCAGAAATAAAAGGCTTGTGGAATTTTTCATAGAAGTGGGGTTTGTTGTTCTTTTCTAACATACTTGAGAAATGTAACAATGAGCATAAAAATATGTTCTTTGTGTTGAGCTTAAAAAAAAATCACAGATTTACATAGCAATATTCGACATAGACATTTTCCTTTTATGCTTTTGTTCATTTTCTGCTAGTCTGGCAGAAGCATGAATGTATGATAAAGGATGTGTAGCTGCAATACATTACCTAGTTGTACTGCATAGGCATTTATTATCCTTTTCTAGTAGTAAATTAGGACTTCTGAATTTACATACTGGTAAATTACAAGAAATTGTTACGGTAAATAAATTGTTACTGGAGGTAAATGGTGACATTTTCTGTTTTTTGACCTTTGTGGTGATATTTCTTTCCAGAATGATACAAGACTGCTAGGATTACTTGGGACCCCTGGAATTAAAGGCCAGAAGGGAGACGCTGTAAGCATTTGGGATGAATTTGGAGAAATTTCAAAGTGCCTGTCTAACCTGTCTCTGTCACTCTTAACACAGTGCATTTTATTTGATTCATCACAATGGGCTTTGAAGGAATGGATTTTAGAGATGACTGGAACTTTGATCTGTGTAATCCAGTATCCAATTCACTGTGCTATCCTGCAGCAGCAGCATGTGAACCTTTCTTCTCTGGTATGAGTAGAAAGGGAAGATGCTGAAAGAATTATATATAGTTTCTATAATGCTGTCTGAGAAGTCAAAGGAACTCCCCTGCCAGTTATGTGGGAAAAACTCTGAAAAAGCTGAAATTCAGAAAATATTTTTAATAGTAAATAATGAATATTTAAAGCAGTTTCTCTGTAAAGATGAGACTTTCTATACCAAAAATACTTATAGACAGTCTCTAACAATTACATGGAAGTCAAATTCTGAATCCACACCACATGACAGTATATTATTTGTTGACATCTGTCCTGTGTAAACAGCTGACCAATATTTTAACTATTGCATGCCCTTCAAACTTGTATGAGAAGTGCTCTGGATATGTGACACAACTGACAACACTTTATTGAGAAGCCTGCAGATCTGCTATAGAAAACAGTCATTTAAATTCATTTAAATTCATTTGCAGGTCTTTAAACCTTGATTTCCATTGCAATAATAGTTAAGATTTTGTGGCCCACACAGAACAAAGTACAATTAAAGAAGAGGAGGGGTTTATTTACATATTAAAATATTTTAAATATAATTAATTTTGTTAAAAGGGTCAAAAAGGAGAATTGGGAATGACCGGCGCAAAAGGAGAAAAGGTAAATTAATTCCTTAATTCTGTGCTCGTGTTATACTAGAAGTTGACTACTGATTATGTATGAAATCTTGTAAAATATACAAGGGATCAAGAAAATACATTTGGGCATATAAAAAGTCAGTCTCTAAATGTCCTTAGTACTTTATTCAAGCCCGTCCTTGGGAGGGTATTTATATATGCAAGTAAATTTCCCTGTTCTACCAGCTCACAAAGTCTTTAGCTTTAAACACATTCAGACTTTTCTGAATACCAGTTTAAAATTATTTTTATATAAGTTTATAACCAGAGACTGCCTCATGAATTAGGCACCAATCATACATTTTCAAGTTATGAATGGGATTTTCAAAATCTGTATGAAAAAAAATGAAGCCTTAAATTATTAAAATTTACAAATGAACTTTCTAATTTAGTATCTTTTAGTTTAAGCATAATTTTTACAGAATGATTGGGGTCAAGGGTTTTGCTGGGGAACGGGTGTGTATTTTGCTTTTCTAGGAACGTGTTTTGTACACAATGCTTCATCTACTGATCAACAGGTGTTTTGCTCTTCAGCTGTGAGGCTTCCAGTTGGTTTCTTTGGTCATACCTTTCTATAGAAAAGTTTTCATGCAGACAGGAACCATTTTTTTACTCTGTCAATATCGCAGATTTATGATTTTGTGTGTCTTCGAGATTTTTTCAGATTTGGATGCATGATCACTCTCTTTAGTTCATATTCCTGACCTTTCCTTGTGCTCCTGCTTGAAAGGATCACACATGTCATGGTCTTGGCATTAAATTAGCGTCATCCCTCAAATAAACTTTTGTAGTCCATATATTTGTATTTTAAACAAATAGCATTTTAGGTTTAAAATAACCACATTTTCCAGGACTCTTTAGCAAAACCAGACGTATGTACTATTCACCATTTTAAATAAATCTGTGTTAACTTCTCTTCTGTGTTTCCTTAGGGAGAGCCTTCTGAAAAAGGGGACAAGGGAGACCCAGTAAGTATAGCATGTGTTGAACTGGTGTGAATAGTTTACATTTGAGATTATTTTCATACCATATTCATTCTGTAATTATTTTCTCTGTACACGATCATTAGACTCAGAGATTATGTGGGATAGCAAATTTATTGTCTCCTTCTTACATGTGCATCAAGGTCACCCAGGTTATAAATAAAAAGCAGAAATGCGCTGTTCTTCAGCACTTCTGTTGCTGAAGTCATGACTGAGTTCAAAGTCCATGAACTGAGTTTAAAGCACATGCTTTTTTTCTTGTTCCCTGAAGGTTCTTTCTTTCAGTTTTTTCACAAAGTTTTATGTGGCCTGAACTGTAGTATTTTGATGTCACCAGTGTGGCATTTAACATCAGTCCATTCTCGTACAGCCATTTTGTGTGTGCATTTTTTGTTATTTTGGGGCATACTTTCAAAGCACTCGTACTGTAAGAGTCTCTTTACCTATACTACTTATTTTTAATTATTTATTGTCCTCTCATATGATATTTGACAAAAGTTAGTTATATTTTTTAATATAAAACTCAAGGTTGCTCAGATATTTGTGATTAACATATGATAATAACCAAAATAAGGCATACTGTAATAATGTGTGATTTTGGAGGTGAATACTGTGTACCAGAAGAGACGTAGTGATGAAGAATAGGCTTTTGACTGGAAAAGCTCTTAAGCAAATGTAGATTTTGCCAAACATTTTTTATTTAAAGATTTGAGAGAACTCCCAAACAAAATTAGCTTGCAAGATGAATGCCTTTCAGAGTTTGCACAAGGCATCAGAAATTCTTTAATGTTTTCTCAATATCTAAGTTTGCAAACTGTATTACAGTATTTTAAGGTAGCAAATTAAACTCTTAGTTAATATTAGTTAAATTTTTAACTTCTTATGGTTCTATGTACTATTTTCAGGGAGAGTCTGGAATGGAGGGATCAAAAGGCAATAAGGTATTTTTTGACTTGTACACACTATATACATTGCAAGTGTACATAGCTGATACTGGGAGACATAGCAGTAAACTTGGATTTTTTTGTTTTCTCAAATAATATGATTAGGGTGAAATGGGAGACCCTGGACCACCTGGTCTTATTGGAAATCCAGGATCAAAGGTACGTGAAAGGTATTTCATCCAATAGCAGTTGCATTCTATGCTGTTATATAAGAGGACTCTGATGCTATCAACTCTTTAGCTAGTATTAAAGGGCAAAAATTGCACATAGTTTATATCAAAAGTTTGTGCTTGGATCATGGCTATTTTACATAAAGTTCTTGTTGCTCTCAGTGTTGCTCAGAAAGGAATATCTAAGCAATGCTCAAATGTTCTTTTGTCACAATATGAGCACCCATTTTGCAACTATAAATCCACCATAGCTGGGTGTATTCCCTTTATCCATCAGTGAGGCAAGGAGTAACCACTGCTAGTACCTTAGCAGTTCCTTTGTTTAATCCTATGAGACAGCAGGTAATGTCAAAGCAGTCACTGCCTTGCTTTGAGTCCATCCTCATAGGCAAACTCAGGAAGTGTGGGCTAGATGAGTGGACAGTGAGGTGGATTGAGAACTGGCTGAGCAGGAGATCCCAGAGGGACATAATCAGTGGCACAGGGTCTAGTTGGAGGCCTATCACTAGTGGTGTTCCCCAAGGTTCAATACTGGGCCCAGAATTGTTTAACTTATCCATCAATGACTTGGATGAAGGAGCAGAGGCCTCCTCAGCAAGTTCCCTGATGAAAAAAAGCTGGGAGCAGTGTCCAATACCCCAGAGGGCTGTGCAGCCCTTCAGAAGGACCTTGACAGGCTGGAGAGATGGGCAGAGAAGAACTGTCTGAAACTCAACCAAGCCAAGTACACGGTCCTGCAGTTAGGGAAGATTAATCCCCTGCACCAGCACAGGCTGGGGGCCGACTTGATGGAAAGCAGCTCTGTGGAGAAGAACCTGGAGGTCCTGGTGGACAACAAGCTGTCCATGAGCCAGCACTGCCCTTGTGGCCGAGAAGGCCAACAGTGTCCTGGGGTGCGTTGGGAAGAGCACTGCCAGCAGGCTGAGGGAAATGATCCTGCCTCTCTACTCAGCCCTGGTGAGGCCACATCTGGAGTATTGTGTCCAGTTTTGGGCTCCTCAGGACAAGAGAGACATGGTGCTACTGGAGCAGGTCCAGTGGAGGGCAGCAAAGATAGTCGTGGGACTGGAGAATCTCTCTTACAAGGAAAAGCTGAGGGAGCTGAGCCTGTTCAGCCTTGAAAAGAGTCAATTGGAAGAGGACCTCATCAATATCTGTAAGTATCTATTGATACTTATAGTTGAGGAGTTTTCCAGGCTCTTCTCAGTGCCTCTTTTCCAGGCAACAGACAGAAACTGATGCACAGGAATTTCCACCTGAATATGAGGAAGAGCTTCTTTACTGTGCTGGTAACAGAATTGGAACAGAATACCCAGGGAGGCTGTGGAGTCTCGCTCACTGCAGATATTGAAGAAACTCTGCAATGTGCTCTAGAAGGACCCTGCTTGAGCAGGGAGGTTGAACTAGAAAACCTGTGGTGCCTTCCAACTTCACCCATTCTGCGATTGTGTGATTCTGTGAAGAAAGTCACTGAAGCACAAATGTTCTTGAAAATCTCTCATGCCTTGAATTGTATCAAATAAAGGTAGAATTAGAAACTGTTAAATCTAACTGCCACCCAACACTATTCATGTTGGATAGGACCCAAATTTTAGGTCATTAAAAGAAGGCCCCATGAAAATGGATGTGGCTGTAGAAGCCACAAAATTGTTGTCTTAAAAATGGTTCTTGAAATCTTGATCTATTCCTTTGTTACGTCTTTCCCTTTAGGTATTCCCTTTGTATTTACTTGTATTTGCTTTGTATGCATACTTTTGATTTTGTACATGCTAGTCCACTTCTTACTCCACGTAAAAGATAATTCTTAATGCCAGATGTTTATATATATATATATATACAAATATATATATATGTATATATATACACAAGAATGCTTTACACCATATTACAATTGTGTATTGACTTTTACCTCAGGTGTGTATTATATCATTTCACAGGGACTGCAAGGCCTTCCAGGACCTGTTGGACCCAGGGGACTGCCAGGAGAAGTTGTATGTATTGTGCAGTTTCACCAGCCATAACAGTGTGGTGTGTGAACAGTGAGTCAGTGAAGCAGTGCCACAGAAGTTACCATAGGTGCTCCTTTTGTGGGTGGTACTGTAGCAATCAGGTGTTGAAGCACAGTAGGATGGGCAGGAAGAGAATGGGTGAAATGTCAATCCAGTCTGGATTCTCTAGGAAACATCTTAAACTATTAAGCACTGATATACTAATCTTGAAAGTGTCCTGGGCATTTGATTTGACACTCACATATAGCAGAAACATCTTCTGGGGAAGTGACTGCCTGTCTTCCTTCCAAATTGTGGCACAATCCCTCTTTCTGTGTGCAGATAACTATGTTCTACCTAATCCCCTGTGTTTCAGTCCACAACACTGGTGGTGTCACATAACCTAGCAAGTGGCACCTACGCCCTTTTTGGTCCTTGTACCTCCCTTCTTCCATAAACCTGGCTTTTAAGTAGCATTTTGGACGCTTGAGTGGTTAGATCCAAGAAGTTGATCAAGAAAAGCAGACAATAAAAAGCTTAGATTTAGCCTAGCAGTTCAGCCACTCACCTGAAAAGGACTGGGATTTCGATCATTGATCTATGTGTGTGGTTTTCTTTTTTATCTTTTTTCTACCAACAGAAGCATCTAGAAGCTGCTGTTGCTGCAGTTTGTCTTAGGCATTTCCACACATGCTCTGAGACTATGTTGTAGAAGAGAACTCTTTATTTTGAACAGACTTTTAACTCCTATACTTTGTTAATATTAAAATGAGTGGTACACAGCTGGCAGACTTTTTATTGTTGACCTGTTAAAAGTCTTAGGGATACAAGCAAAGTGACCAGTAAAGTACAGCATGTTCAGCTCTTGGCAGGGGAAAAAGCTGCTAGTATTCAATTCTGAATGTAGTCCTTTTATACTGTCTTACTTATTGATTATTTCTTTAAATCTTATTTCCCTACTCAGTTGAGGCACACGTTTTTTCAATCATGTCTAATTTACCTATTTTTTATACAATAGTTTGTAAGCCTTATCTGCTGTGCTTCTTTTTATGTATAAATCACCAATCCAACTGTGAAGGATAACAAAACACTTCATTTCTCTCTTGCTTGTGTTGCCACCATCCCACTTGAGTTCATAATTGGTGCTTTTGAAACTGCTATTCTGGTGGATGTTTGATCAAGTGACATTGTGAACAGATAAATACTAGATATAATATTTGTAGGTTCTAGATATAGGTGATCCTGAAGACTCATATTTGTGTACACAATTCTAGTATGTATAAACATGAATTTAAATAATTATAGACACGTTGTGCCTAGTTACAGACTCCTTGTTTTATCTTCTAAAGATGAAACATTATAGATTAAAAAATACAATAATTTATTTTATGCAGTATGATGAAAATTATGAAAATTAGAAAATTGTTTGACTTCATCATCGACGAATCGTCCAGGAGATAAGAATTGCTTCTTTTCTTTTCCTAAGAAACCCTTGAGCTTGGTCCAACCAAAAAAAAAATAAAAATTGAGAAATCAGTAGGAAAGAACAGAGGGAAGAGAGACTGTGTGTGTTTTATGCCAATATCAAAAGTGGACAGGGTAGGCCATGATCAGTAAATTTAAATTTTCATTTTTATAGTGATTTTGTATTGATATAAGCAGAATTAGGGTGCTTTTTTTTTCTTTCTTATGCTTGTAGTTTGGATGAGTGGGTGAAACAAGTAGCTGTCTGTCTGTATTAAGTACAGAATGCAGCAGAGAAAACAAACACAGCTGCTGAACCTTCACTACTGGCATGAAAATGGTGTCATCTGTCAGTGTTCACAAAACTGTTTTACACTGTGAAGAGAAATTAAAATAATATATGTTTCCTTTTTCTTAGAAAGTTTATTTTTTAATCCAGCTCAAGTTTCATACTTAGATTTTACTGTTCAGTTTGGGCAATTTTATCCTTTATTGTAAAAATTACTGGTATTCTTAATAAAACACTTGACTAAATAGTTGAATAACATTGAAGGGTCAAGAAAAAGTTTTCTGTATTTGTTACAGCATAGTAAGAGAATGCAATTAAGCCCTAGTTTTATTTAAATAGCTCCTATTTAGATTTCAATCCTTTTCATTTCTCTGCATGTATAAAAATCCTTCATGAAAAGGACAAGAGAAATTACTGAAGTTAAAATCAAAATGTGAAAGATGAGGAGATTTAGACAAAAGAAAGAATGGAACATACTTTATTTGCTGAAAATGTTTGACTGTCCATTATATATCTAAAGCATTTAAAAGGAATTTTTTGGACTAACTAATGCGCAGGAGTAGGAATTCACTGACGCTTTTAAGATACCAGTTTGAATAATTAACTAATATAGGAAATCATGCAGCCCTCCATGGGCAAAAAGATGAGATACTTATTTAAAACTCAAGTTTGTCTGTGTTACTGCCTTCTTTGAAAAAAAATGATTGATTTTCATGACTTGGAATTACTTTGAAATAGAAGAAATAAACCTTTCAGTCTCTGCCATTCTGCCCTTAGAGGGTCCAGAAAATAATTGTGATTATTCATTGCAGCTTGAAGAAAAATTATTCATAAACTTAATCAAAGAAGCCTTCATTAACTTAAAGTCTTTAACACTTGGAGTCAGTACTAATACACAATAAATAATACAGTGTAAACTAATTTTTGTCTGTATTTTTATACAACCTTTAAGAGAATAGCTACAAAAATGTACAATTACATTTTTATTAATTCCAGGGCTTACCAGGAGAGAATGGGGTACCAGGAAACCCAGGAATTAAAGGAGACAAGGTATGTTTTAAGTGTTTTTAACCAAACTTGACATGTTAAAGCATTTTAAATTGTCACTTAGAAAGTAACCTTCCATCCCTCTGTACTGCTTCTGTGTGGCTGCTGTATGAAATGATTTTAAAAGATAATAGCAACAACCCCCTGTGTCTTGAAGGAGAAGCATCTCTGCATCTTGGAGATGCATCAGGCCAGTTTGGCAACCAAGTTGCTCTTTAGATTAATAATTTCAGTAATATTTCAAGGAGGGTGGACTGTACTCTTCCATTAAGTCTGTGCAGTGCAAAAATGTCAGTTCAGGTCCTGACTACAGATCAACCTTTTCAGCGTAGTGTCCTCCCCAGACTAATGTGTAAAATCCCACTTCACAGTCAGACACATTCATCTTGGCAGAGCTCTAGGGCAACTACACTGTCTCAGATGCGAGCCAAGGCTGGATCTCTTTAGGACATTGTATTTTGCTGTGCAGAAATCCCTTAGCGTTCAAACTTAGAGTTCAGCTGCACCAGCAAGAGCTAAAAATTATGTGTGTATGTATTGAATGTAAAGAAGGAGAGAAAAGAGGATATACAGGTTTTCTCTCAGCTGTATGGTGTGATGTAGTATTTATGCATTGTGGGGTACAAGGGAAACCAGTAAAATCCAGTTTGAAGAAGTGAGCTGGAAGAAAATAACTGGAACAAGGACAAAATGTACTCACTTTGCAAAATGGAAAATAGTGGATTCGGAAAGAATCACAGAGGATGTCGCAGGGGTCTGCAAGACAAGAGGACAGCATAATAAAAGGCAAAAATTCACTGTGTAAGCAGCAGGAGTTTAGAGATATGCAGCAAGAGACACTGCATGTATTGAAATAAGGAATAGAGGTAAATAGGAATACACTGAAGACCCCAGGTTTAGCACTAGATGTAGAGAGCTGGGGAGAGACAGCTGTTGTTTCAGCTGTTGCTGTGAATTAATTGGCAGGGTTTAATGACAATCTGCATATTAGGGGCCTGGGGAACAAGAAATGTAGATCAGATGCATTGCAAGCATGGAAAACCAAGAGAATACTAGTAACTATTAATGGTTATGTGGTCCATGTCTCCACTTCTGTAACTTTATCTGGCAAATATCAAGATATTTTTTTCTTCCCTATATCGTCTCAAAGTACTGTCACTTTCTATGATAACCTTGATAATATTTTAAGTCTTTTTCATAGTAGAAAATTCTCACATTTCAATTAGTGATTCAAATTTATTTTGTAGGGTGACCCTGGTGGAATTATGGGACCTCCAGGATATCCAGGTCCAAAAGGTGATATGGGGCCTCCTGGACCAAGTCTGCCTGGAACACCAGTAAGTTCATAAACTGAAAAGGCTTTTCTGACTCTATTTCCCACAGGGGCAACCATGAAAGAATTCTCACTGTACAATGAAAGAAATTATAGAGTGGTTCAGATTGGAAGGGATCTTAAAGATTATCAATTTCAACTCTCCTGCCTTGGGCAGGGACACCTTCTACTAGACCAGGCTGCTCAGAGCCCCATCGAACCTGGTCTTGAACACTTCCAGGGATGGGGCATCCACAGCTTCTCTGGGCAACCTGTTTCAGTGCTTGACCACCCTCACAGTAAAGAATTTCTTGCTAATACCTAATGTAAACCTACTCTCTTCTAGTTTAATGCCACAAAGCAAGTGGTTTTTAATGTAATTTCAGTACTGAAATGCATGCTGCAGTGGTATTATAAGTGCACTAAAATACAGCCTAGAAATAGTGCAAGACTCATACATGATCCCAGTGACACTGGCATTTACAAGGAAGACATGTAAACTTGTCATGATTTCTTTCTAAAGGCTGGCTAATTTTGGCAATAAAATTCAGCTATTCTCTTGGATTTCAAAACATAATTTGTTTTTTTCTTTTGTTTTTGTCTTTTGTTTTGTTTTGGGGTTTTTTTTAGGGTCCCACTGGTGTTCCTGGAAACCCAGGTCCAAGAGGACCAAAGGTATACAGAATGCATTCTTTCTGTTTCTAAAACATTTTTTTAAAAAGTAATATGGTAGTTTGCCTTTTCAGACCTGTTGTGATGACAAGCCTTGTACCTTTCACAGGGAGAAAGAGGACTACCTGGTGTACAGGGAGCACCTGGTGAGATGGGGCCCCCTGGAATAGGCATTCAGGGATCACCAGTAAGTGAACCAGAATTTGTGCTTTTCGCTGTGCATCGCTGAGAAACTGCAATAAGCAAACAAAGCATGGTAAAAAGCCATGCCATGAACTCCCTTCTGACTTGACTCCCAATTCCCAGTTTTCTTCAAGGGCTGCTGTGCAGTTTAAATTCAAACATGAAGCAAGTTGATACAGACTATCTAGACCATTCGTAGTAAATCATTTGTATAGCAATAACAGTTTGTTATTCAGCTTGTTTCCCAGGTTTCTTTCTTTTTAGCCTTTAAATAAACCCATCTGCAGTGTCTTCAGAGTATTCATTAAAAAACTTGCTGCTTTTGATGGTGTACCTGGTAGGTGGTACGTATTACAAGAGTTTTACTCCAGTGAGAGCTAATCTCTCTTCAGTCGACCACTGTGCATCAGCTGATACAATTCAATTTATGGACAGTACCCTGGTACAAAGAGAAAATGTTTGTGAAAGGTGACTAGACATTCACCCTGAGTTCTGAATCTAAAATAATAATCCTTATCCTTTAAAAATATTTTTTTTTCCGTTACAATATTTTCAAATCTGAATTTTAAAAATTACCGGTTCATATCTAAATAATCTAATTTGGTTTTATTCAGCTGCTCATTAATATTCTTTTTTAATGAGTCTCCTTGCTGAATATCAGGTTTCACCACAGAGCATTTATTTTTGGAATTGTGTACCCTTAAAAATGGGCATTAGCAAAGTCTTGAAGTCTCTAATTCTGGCAAAATTAGATTTGGATTTAAACCCAAACCTTACAGGAAGTCTTCCTTGAAATGAAAACCGCACAAATATCCCACATGGGGTATTTTTTAATGAAGTTCATCTCCCTTATCCCAGAAAGTATAACTACTGATTATTTGCAATTTTCTTACAGGGCCCTATAGGTCCAACGGGATCAACAGGTGTGCAGGTAGGGTGTAATATAAATGCTTTAATATAAAAAGCATTAATTTAGTGTAAGAAATTTACAGGAAAAGTATTCTTCTATCTTAAATGATCTTTTGTGCTCTTAGGGCCCAAGGGGACCTCCAGGATTACCAGGAACTCCAGGTACCCCTGGTGTTAATGTAAGTGACAGTTTCTATATATACAAGAAAAAGTAATGTGTCCCTCATCAATGGTTTAAGGCCATCAAGTTTTACATTTGTTTCTAGGGCACTCCAGGAAGAGATGGAAAGCCAGGACTACCAGGCCCTCCAGGTGATCCTGTACGTATATGAGGAGGAAAGTTTTTTGCATTTGCTTTGATGCAAATATTTTAAATTTATCTGAGGTGAGATAGCATAGCAAGTCTAGTAAAACCAGTGATATGAAGACAAAGTGCAAATACTTTCTTGAGAAAGACAGGAAA
Organism: Climacteris rufus; assembly: GCA_013398175.1. Lineage (NCBI taxonomy): Eukaryota > Metazoa > Chordata > Aves > Passeriformes > Climacteridae > Climacteris > Climacteris rufus. The sequence goes on along the minus strand of VZRZ01002089.1, from coordinate 451,279 downwards.
ACAGTCATGTTATGTACCTTGGTCTCAATAAAACTGACACTATTTTCATGATGTTTCTTTAAGCAAGAAAAAATGCTTAGAATTAGTTACCATATAATTAATGCCTATGAAAAATCATGGATTTGAGTGTCTCTCAGCAGATTACTGTCAAACTTGGAAAGAGAGGTCTCTCCCATGCTCAATCCTTGTCAGTGATTTAATTTGATTTGGGTAGGAAGATATAAACTCTGAAATTGGAGTGGGAAAGATTGCTTGCTTTTTGAAGATATAATCAAAATTCAGAAGCTGTCTGAAGTCAACAAGATTTAACTCAAGACAGATGAGCATAAAGTGCTTAATAAGGAAAACCAAAATCCATAAGAATACGTCTGGAAGGCACAATGCATTGTAAACTAAATGTAAGTAAAATATTTAATGCTGCTATTAAACAGACAGGTCTAAATGGTAAAACTCACACACAGGATAATTATTGCCTTTTGCTCTCCCGAAATACTCTTCTCTATGGAAAGAACATTTTTCAAAGGAAGATGTAGCAAGGAAGAGTGAATCTGGAGATTTAAGGCCATATTAACATTTTCAAAATACCAGCATATATCTCAGACATATTCAGAGATGAGCACATGGAGTTATCACTCTACAGGGTGTGTTTGCAGTCTGGCTGGACTTGCTGTACACACAGAGCAGAGGAGCTGCAGGGCACAAACACAGTCAGCTTGCTCTCCTACCTGTGTGCCCTTTGCAGCTGGCATTAGGACCCTTTCACACTAAGGGTTTGGGGTTCTGTACCATAAAATGAGATCACAGCTAAAACAAAAGTGTTAGAAAAGAGCAGAGACTGGGGAAATTTCACTTCTGGCCCAGGAGGAAGACCAACAGGTGACGTGGTAATAAGCCTGCCTAGCTGTAAAATGTCAGAAGGAGAAGGGTGAAAAGTCAGGTCATGTAGGTTGTTGTTTTCAGTCTTGTTACAAGTTTTTAAGAGCAAGGTGATGCTATCTATGTATAGTTTACATGTGCAGAGAAGGGACTTCACACCTTACATAGCTATGTCCTTGTTGTGTAGGTGGTGTTGTCTCACCCTAAGAAACTCCTGAGAATGCTTTCAAAACTGGTTATGCTGCACTGTAGATGGTGTACTCCTGATTATATTTCTGGCATTTCTGGTTAGGTATTAGCAGTGCATTTCTTGAGCTGATATTTGACACTCATTGTTTTTCTAAGATGCTACAGAAGTGCTTATGTTTTGTTTTTCTTCTTCAACATGGAAAGAATTGAAACAGGCTGAACAAAAGCATTTAACAAATTTTGAATATGTCTCATTTTATAGTATGTCCAGAGTAATTTTAGATTTAGCAGTTGCCAGAAGAAATGAGAATTATTAATTAGAGAGTCTGTCTGTGAATGAAGCTGGTGATAACCAGGAAAATGAGCTTTTTACAGGGAGTAGCAAGGTATAAGTTTAATGGCAGGTCTTGGAAATCTGGAATGTATAGAGTGTAGATTCACTGATTGATCTTCAGATGGGTTAGCTTGAGTAGTGGTAGCAATGTAGTGATGGCACCAAAGAGTTACACACTAATTATTAATGTTTAAAGGCAGAAAAACATATTACATGTGTTGCTGTAGCTGGATTACTTCCAGTACCTGAGCTAATTTGTAGCAGCCCAGAGCTGCTGCCCGGGGCTGCTTGTGAGAACGTTTTCTTTCTCATGTAAGTTATGAAAAACAACAAGACAAGCACCTGTTGTTTTCCACAGCTGTTGTGGGTCTGGGCATGATGGGTTTTGATTTGGGTGGTGTAGAACCCAGCCAACCATCCTGGGTTGGTTGGGGGTGGTGGGGGTGGTTGAAGCCCAGCGAATCATCTGCCTGGGTTCCTACCATATAAAAGGGAATAGAACAATATTAGAGAGAGGGGTTCACTCTCTCTCTGCTCTGGTACGGATCAAGCTGTGTTGCCGTGTCCTTATTGCGCCACAGCGGCACTAATTTCCTGAAGTTAGCTTTGACATCTCCAGAATCTATGCTACAGTTGACAGTAGAGTCAAAGCCTAAGAGAAAGGAGGAAAACAATTAAATATAATCAGGTGAGAATAGTCTGTGAGTCATTCCAGTAACATGAGCTTGTTGCTGATATGCTATAAAAACAACAATACCAGTATGCTCAGGAATTATGGTGTTATCATGGTTGAGATACTCCATTGAAATTGTAGTGAAGCATTACAATTGATAGGTTGGATAGCCTGTGATATTTAACTATGTTTGAAAACCTGCTTTTTCTTTTGAGTTTTCATAACAGCTTCAGCCTATATATATATATATATAATGAGCTGTATGTGTAAGAATATAAACTTCAGAAATTATGAGAACACATCAGAATTAGTAGTGTTGTATAAAACATTAACTGCAGCTGCCTTTTTTAATTTCAGGTTGCACTTCCACTTGTGGGAGACATGGGTACTATACTGAAGGTAAATGTCTACAGAGATTTTTTTTTTTTTTGCTATAAACATGCTTTTTAAACAAAAATATGCACTTGAAAGCTTCTGTAGGTTCAATTCTGACCTACGGGACTAGCCTAAAATAGCATTATGCTTTTTCTTGATTTTTGGTTTGGTTTTTAAAAATACTCAAGAAATGTATTTTACAGAAATTTTGCAAAACAGAGTTTGAACAGCCTGTGAGGTAGTAGTCAGCAATGGCCTATTCAGCACATCCAGTCCACAGATGAATTGCTACAAATATACTCTGTTCTCTACTTTACTTTGTAGCATTAATTTCAATAATATACCAAATAGGGAAAATAGTCTTGACTTTCTAAGATATTATTTTGAAAAATAATGAAATTTGGAGTGTTCTGCAATATCCCAAAATGAAAATTGTGCTCAGGAGGATTTCAATATTAAAAGCACACATCATTTCTACCGTCCTTTATTAATACATGCACTTAGGGTTTATTGACTTTCTCATTTCCAAATCTGATTTATTTTAGGTCTTTCTTTCTATTTGTAAATGTACTGTCTTTCTGCTGTACTTGCTCTTCTGCCTCTTTGTCAGAGCTCTCTCTTGCTGACTCTTTATGCTTCATTCCTCTGTGTTTTGTGGTTAGCACTTCTATATGATTATAATTTAGCTGGCAAATGCTTATCTTAGCAAAGCAGGGGTCATTTGCTTTTAAGTAACTATAGATTTGAAGCTGGAAAGAGAACAAGTAGCCTTCCTTCATCTCTACCTAATCCTTAAAAGGAAGACTGTCTGCTCAAACCTAAATACAGGTGTGTCTGGAACTGTCCAAAATGAATCTATAAATTTGTTTGCATGATTTCAGTAGAGAGTGTGAGATATGGGGAGGAAAACAAGGAATGCTCTCTGAACAAGTATATTGTTTAGAAGAGAGCAAGATGAGGCTCTGGGCTAAAATGAAGGGATGGTCAGAAAGGCAGGAAGGAAGCAGAGTGCACAGATCAGTCTGTATGGATCAGATTTATGTCATAAAAATATTTGTTTGTCACTTTGTTTTCTCTCTGTCCCACAGGGTGATCCTGGCACAAGAGGTCCTCCAGGAATTCCTGGTAGAGAAGGACCAAAGGTATTTTTTGAAGAGAGTAGTTTTCATTGTTTTGTTGCTTGTTAAAAGCAAAAGGCCAGACTCTTACCTTTGCCAGTCCTGACTTTTTGTCTGATCCCTATCCCTGTGGCATCTGAGCAGCCTAAAGGTTCAAACAATTTTTATGGTTCAGGCCTCTTCATGTGTCAGCTTGCCTTTTCTCTAGGGCAAGTGAGCCAAATAGCCTGAGTTGAGTCCCAGGCCAGGATGGCTCTTCTGTGTCATGCCTCCATTGAAACTGGCTCAGATTTGACTGCCCACTAGTGCTTTGCTATCTATAGACTCATTTTAGATGAGCGAGTCACTCAAGAATCCTGCAGTGAAGAAACAAATTTCCCGTGTCTCCCTCAAGTGTGCAACAGCAGGAACCACCCTGTGCCTTTGCATCCTGTTCCTGTGGGAGTAATAACCATTTCCCTGGGACTTGGAGTTTCACTGACATCAGTCAAAATCCTGCTTCACTGTAATCAGATCAAATGCCACATGGTTTGACATATAGATATCTTCTATCATTAAGCCTAATTCCATGGAAGTGAACTTTCTCCATTTCAGCAAGCATTTAAACTCTTTGGTGTTAATGTCTCCATCAGGCCTTTTGTCTTGTTTGCCTACTAGGTATAAACCACTCAGTTCTTTTCACCTTCCTGGGAGGGATGTTTTTAAAGCATTCAGATAGCTTTGAGCCTTTGTTTTCTGTTTTAGGCACTATGGCTGTAAGGGCTTCACGCTAGCATATATTAAATGTGGGTCATAAAATGCCCTACAGAGCACGAAATTCGTTGTTCTCTAATAGAAAGTATTTGTTTGAATGTTATGTTTTCACAGGGAAGCAAAGGTGAACGTGGATTTCCTGGGCTTGTGGGAGAGAAGGGCGACGAGGTAAAATTACTTCATTTCTACAGCGGTTGCATTCTTATCTGAAACTAAGTACAGACCTTCACTGGAAATGAAATGCACAGAATGCTATTTAGTTATTTAAAACTGCTGAGAAAGCCATGTATTGCTATAAATAGCCCTTGATTCTGATTTTTCAGCAAGACTAAATGTTATTATTCAATTAAATAGCATTTGTTTAATTTCTGTCTGTGACTTTTAGCTCATTTGAATATTTTAAAGCCTCATATACATTAACATGCTAATTTTTAAGAGTATAGGACAGAGCAATAAATAGGCAAATGCCAAATATTTTCAGAAAATGCTTCATGTTTATATCATCTTTGCATTATTTTGTTGGTTCCCCTTTAGAATTCACTTTTGAAAACATTCCATTAAGCAAATAATCTGATGGGAATGGTCATAGAAGGAACTACTATTAAGTGGAAACTGAAAAATGTTTGAATAGGCTGAATATAAAATATTAGCAATTTTTTCCATCATTTACTGTATTCTTAGAGTTATTTTTATGTCTTCATGGAGAAGGGAAAAAGCCAAATGACTTTTGGTGCCAAATCCAAAATAGCTGCTATAGCTATCATTTTAAATTGAAATATTTGCAGTTAACATTTCAAGAGCAGTATCTGTGCAAAAAAAAAAAAAAACAAAAAAAACCCGCAAAAAAACAGAAGATCACCACAGCACAAGCTATTAAGTGAATTAATTTGGATAAATAAATGAATTTCCTAGTGGCATTAGCCAACTGAGGAGTTAAAATAAGTGTCCCATTAAAAAATGTGTGGTGAACACTTCGAAACTCCAAAATACTTAAGTGGCATTGTTAAACACGTACTATCCTCTTGTAATTTAAGAGTGCTGGTTACTGGACACAGCGTCTGGAAAACATGAAAGGAATTTAGAGTGCATTGATTGAGGGGTTTGGAACTCTTTATGAGCATTTCACATTTATTTGGCACTAAGACCATAATATCTTGATAATTGTTAAAGATTAGTAGAATGAGAAAATAGTTTTCCAAAAAATATCTGTGTTCATCTGGGTCCCTGGCTACCAAAAGCAAACAGTTGCATGAGGGAAAAAAAGATGCAGCAAAAGCATAAATATGTATTCCTGCTACTGTTTTGCAGTAGAATTTAGCATGTTAACAGCCTGAAGTATCATGCTTGTTTATTCTTTGGTTTTACATTATATATAGAGTTTATTAAGTCTTCACTTTGTATAGAAGCAAGTGCCTCCTGAGGTTGGATTTGGAACATACTCCCTAAAATGATGGGGCAGCCATAAGCAAGTTTCATGCAGAATTTTGCTTAAAAAATAAATGGGAGAGTAACACATTCTTTGTGTGCCCTGTAGGATACCTCTGCCATTCAACCCTAGCAGGGTAAGGCTTTAGCTAAACAATTCCACCAATTCAAATGCTATTAAACAGCTGAGACCCAAGTGAGATATTGTAGGCAATTAAGAAGGTAATAAGGTAACAGCAAGTTTAGGACTGATGGATTTTTTTGAAGGACTCTAGAGAAAATTCATTGCACATTTTTCATTAATGCTGTGTTAATAAGTTAGTTACTCACGTTTCTTCACCACTTGAGAGCTGGTTAGCTGCCTTAGCTCTGCGATTTTCAATGCTTTGCAGCAGCTTCTGATTATGAGATTGTGATTGTGCACATGAATCTTTTCTTCAGAAATATGTATGAAAGGGTTTAAAAAGTAACTTTTTTTACAAATTCTAGAGTTTTCATTTTTATTATTTTGTTAGCAAGGAAATGGGAAGAAATACTGAGGAGCCCACCTGAAGCTCTTTGAAATATGCTCATTAACTTCCATATTTCAAATTTCCCTTTAATCTTTGTTGAAGTTGTTATCCTCCTTTTCAAAGCACTCCTTTTTTTAATACCAGTAGTAAAAATTACAGAAAATGTTTCTTTGGTTTCATATTAATTTTCCATGGAAATGTAACATCAGAGTATAGTTCAAAACAAACAGAGAGCACATTAGCAGTTACTTTGCCATTCTGAAAAGCTGCAGAAGTGGATCAAGGTCTTCTGTGTGTAGGAGCGAGAAGGGGAAATCAGTGTCTCTCCATCTCTACATTTTTGCTGATTTATTTCTCTCTGAAGTTTTTCCCTCAATCTCTCCCTCAGAGCACCTATTTCAGGGCTCCTTACCTCTGTGGCTTTCTAGGCTGCTTCCTTTTCAAACACTGCATTTAAAATTAGGAATACACCTTTTGTGAGAGGATTTTTCTTGTCAGAGAATGGACAGATGAAATTAAAAACTGCTTGGAGGTATCTATTTCCCTTTGTGGATTATAGGGAGAACCAGGGGCACTTAGATCTCTTTAGTACATGACTTTTACATATCTAAAATTGCACCTAAGCCTGGTGTGGCAGAGGAAAGATTTTCAGTGACATAACAGGCATGTCTCAAATCCCACCACTAGCCACTGTAGTAAGTTGCACACTTATGTTTAGTAAGTGGACACCAGAGTCCATTGATTTTCAGACAATCAAATAGAATACAAGCAGGAAGGATTATCATTAAATAATATGTAAAATATTATGTGCTATTATAAATAAATGGCACTTATGCCATTATAAAAAAGAAAAAAAGAGGCAGAAAGTATCATTGCATTTAGATAGCATCAGATAACGTCTGAGTAAATGTCTTCTCACCAGAAAAAAAAAAAAAGCCCTTTAGTGATAGAAAATTAATCTCTAAGGAAAAGCCAGATGTCCTGTTCTTATCTGCACTACTAAAGACTAAAGTATTTACAAGACATAAACTGACAACATGAAAGTTTGAAGGACAAGTGGGGTTTATCACTCAAGCAACAAGTTACCTCTAGCCTTGTTCAATGACAATCTCTTCCCTGCTTGGTGGGGTGTTTTTTTTTTCATTGCTTAAAATGATGCCTACATTTTAGAAGAAAATGCACTGTAATATAGTTATAATACCACTGAAAATGCTGAATCTAAGTATTTTTAAGATATGCGTGGGAGTGGAACTGAACATGTGCTCTTTTAATTTCCAGGGTCTTCAAGGTGCTCCTGGACTGCCAGGCATACCAGGACCCAGTGGACCATCTGTAAGCATGTGGTATCACCTGATATAACTTATTTCTGCAGAGGTTTTTATAACTGCCTAGTTTCTTGTCCTTTCTTTTGTCTTTTAGGAGAATAACATTAAAATCTTACCCATTCTGGCTCTAATAAAGTAAACTATATTGGTTTTGATGTTACTGAAAATACTGTAGTTGCCTGGGCTTAAAGCCTGTGTAACTTAAATAGGTTTGAAGTTTGGGCATGACCAGACAATCTGTGAGGTTACATGATTTATGATGTGCAAACTTGCAGTGAATTATGTATTTTTACCCAAGCTAGAGTCATGTTAGTAATAAAAATGTAAAAATTATTCTAGCTAGTCATTCTGCAAAAAACTTAGTGCCAAAACAAAATAATTACTTGGTTTCACAACTCAAAAACAAGGTAGGAGGAGAAGCTGACAATATTTAAAGACACTGAAATATATCAGTAAAAATTTTGGTATTACTGGGAAAAGTCCCCTTTGTAAATTTTTCAAGTTTTTTTCTACTCATGGGATGGAATCACATTAGTTATTATGATCATTATTCATTCCTAGATTTCATGACAATACTAATACTACTTTCAAAAATTGTAGCACAGTTAGGAAGTTTAATGTGGAATATGTAAATGGGCATTTTTGCAGTAGAACATGATTCTTAGCAGTACCCAGATGTGCCAGTTAGGGTCAGCACATTTAGTTTGCCAAGGTGAAAATGCAGGCAAACACAAGTTTTAAACTTCAAAGGACTTATGAGGAAGACACAGCTGTTGTATCAAAAGAAGAGACATACTTAGACCCAAAGGAGAAATAATTCGGTTTAAACAACCTTCAGAAACCACAAGGTTTCAAAACTTAGTGACACTGCAAAAATACTGTGTTGCATTTTTTCCTTACTGACATAAACAATTCTGTGTTGTGCAGGGAGTCACGGGAAGACCTGGACATCCTGGTCCAGCTGGAGCAAAAGGCGAAAAGGTATTCCTTCTTTTTAGCCTTGGTAAAGATCTGTGAAGGTTTTGCAATCCCATTACACTCCTGTGCTTTGGGGCTCTTTTAAACAAGTGCAAGATTGCTAACAAGAATCTGGCATGCATTTCAGATTTTTATGCATGTTTCAATACAAGCACTTCCCCCAAACAATGCTGTGCGTGTGGGCTTATATTTTGAAGTGCTGTCCTTGTGGTGTATGTTAAGTTGCAGAGAATGTTCTCTAGGTGCAACACATTATATAAAGTTTAGGAAAGTGAAAATATGTTTATGAAATAGCATCTAACTAGTGACTGCTTGCTCTGCTTTTCATTCTTTTACCAGTATTATACTCAAAAGTAATTGTACAAGTACTGGAAGTTATTAGTTATTCTGGAAAAAGATGTAAGCTTCCTTTGTACTTAGTTTACACTCTTGTAGCAGTGCTTTTTTTCAACTTTTACATACCTTTTTGTTAGGAACTCGATATTATCCAGTATATCTAAGAGGTCAAATTCCTTTCTTGTGCACCTCAGATCAGTGCAATACAGTAGAGGTAAACTTTGATTGCTGCAAATTATTTTCTGGGACAAGTTCTACGTTTTGTATATTAATACAGCTTTGATTTCAGTAGTACTCTGGAATTTTTCAGACAAAGCACTGCCACATCAATGTGTGGGATCCTAATACTCTACAAAACATGGTCTCTGCTATAAGTAAGAAAGAAAACTATTTTGTAAGGCTCTGCAATTTTTCTAGGATAAATGTTTAGTTGCAATTATATTTTTCAACTGAACTAATTATTGACATTGAACACTTAGCTTGACTTTAACCATGTTAGTAATTTTAAATATGTGACTTAAGTGTCTCACTGACATATGTTTAATAAGATCCAACAAAGTCAGTGAAAAATTCTGACAGACTTGTTCCAAATTATACAGTGTATTTATCTGAATTGTAATGATGAGATTTTGAAAAGTTTGGGAAATTTTCAATTGAAACCTTTGTAACTCTCTGCTATTCAGAGTCCCCAGGATTCTGTTGGGGAAAAATCTCAGCAGCTATGTTTTTTTGATATAAGCAATTCAGTACACAACAGCAGAACATGCTACAGATATGGGTAACAACAGATTAATATTTTACAGTAAAACCCAAAAAGATATCTGTTGCCCTGACTTTTGCAGTTCTGGATGTTGTCATTCTTTTGTAGCTAGTTTCTCACATTCTTCTATGTAAACATGGCCATGTTATTGTAACTGCATCTTATCATTTACATTCTTTTCTCCTGGACACAGAAGTTTGATGAACATTTCCTTTGACCACTGTGATTGAGGGAGGAAGAACCTATTTCCTCCAATGAACAGTGATTTCTAAATGTATATGAAATAAAGAAGGCGGGTCTTGCTCGCCCCTTCCTTCTCTTTCCTCCTTGCTGGTAACAGGTGTCTCTGTCTCTTCCTTCGTGTCGTTACTGCGACAGATATCATTATATCTCTTGGTAAAGAGGATTCTCAAAAAAAAAATCTTAATTTTTATTCAATATGTTTCTAAGTAATCTGAACTTCTGAAATCATAGCTCTTTGTTATTTACATATGAATGATCAACTGAGGACTGGCTTTTGCAAAATAATATACCAAGCATAAAATGAATGTTAGCTTTTATCTGCCAGTTGCTTAGAAGTTCATATTAACAACTCTTTTTTTTTTTTTTTTTTTCCCTTCCTCTCCCTCCTGGTAAATATAAAATGTTTCACAACTCATGTTACTGATGCTATTTTGCCATAAGGAAGTTACTACACATAAAGCAGCAAGTAACTAACATAATAAAAGCTAGTACAAAGTAATGATTCATAACTTCCATAAAGCTTAAGCAGGAACTGGCCAGGAAAATGTATCCTTGGTATTACCTGCTCTTATTGACTGCATCTCTTCTTTATTGGCATTATGGTCATGATAGCTTGAGTATGGAATAGATGTGGCCATTTACAGTAAATGAGTTATATTAATCTCTTGCTGTGCTAGGGTAGTGAAGGTCCTCCTGGGAAACCTGGACCACCTGGCCCTCCGGTGAGTCGTTTTGGTTTGTATTTTGAATTTATATCGGGAACAATATACCTGTGAGTAAAATGTAAAATAATACAAAGAACTGACTGTCAATCTAATAAAAATTAATATTGGAGGAAGTCAACACTGTTTTTTCAAAACGTTTCTGTATTCCAGATCTTTTTTCTTGCAATTCATCTCTGAGTAAGTTCAGATCACTTAAGCCGTCTTAGGAACCTGCTCAAATTAGAAAACCTTGGTATCCAATATTGTTAGTGTAAAATTGACAGCCTGGATACCAGAGATCAGAGAACTCAGGCAACCTAGGAAAAGCCTGTGGAGATCACTGGACTCCAAACTAAATGGAATAGTACCTAACACAAAATTTATTCTTGATAATTATAATAATAAATATCAAAATATAATATACACTGAGAGATTTGCAGGTTTATGGCTTTATAATTTAAAAAAAAAGTCCCTAGCTGCATTGGTATGCACTTTATGTTCTTCTGAAATCTGGAATCTTAGACAAATTGAGAATTGAGAACTAAAAGGATACCACAGCTTTGCTGATCTACAGAACTTGAACAGGGCTATAGTTCTGCCTTTATAATTCATAAATGACACTTACTTGGTTTTTATGCTTTAAAGGGTATGCCTTACAATGAAAGAAATGGAATGAGCAGCTTGTATAAACTGCAGGTATTTCTCTTTAATGTTAATTGGGTTTTTTTTTTCCAATCCCCACCTAATTTTGGCCCAACTCAACTTCTAAACTTGCTGTTACAGGGAGGTGTGAGTGTTGCTAGTTATCCAGGTCCACCAGGACCTCCGGTAAGTGCTCTCAGAAATCTAATTTCTAATACCTAATTGACATTGTAACAGAGGTTTGATAGTTGTGTGGAATTTCATTTTACATATGAAACATTGAAAAAATAAGGATATGATTGGTGCCTAGTAAAGTCTTTGTTTTTATGTGTTTATCAAGCATTTTAGCCCATTTTAGAGAGTAGTTTATTTTAATTAAAGCATTTCACCCTAGCAAGCAAAGGCTGCAGAAATGGTACATAATTTAGCATTGGACTCTTTAGTGAAAATATTCTAATATCTAAAAATGAGTAATATTGTACTTACAGTTCATGGTGGCATAGTTTTGTAGCGAATTAAATTCAGTGCCAGAAATGAGAAGCTCTTGAATTCTGATCTGAGTTCTGTCACTGATTTGCTACATGTAGCTACAGTGCAGAAAAAAATATGTAAACCCAAGAATTATATTGTGGCAGTAATGTGGGGCCAGTGTCTTTCACGCTGCAGAGGCAGCACCTTGCAGCTGGGCACTGTTGCTTTGGCTCTGTGGAGCCAAAGATGCTGTGCACTTTCTTATGTCCTCCTCCTTCTTAGTGTCACAGGCAAGTTCTGTTTTGAGGTGAGTGTCTCTTTGGTAACCACAGTTATGGGCTGGCACCAAAGAACAGAGCTGTCTTTCTCTGTATTCTGGAACAACAAAACAAAACCCAACTATTGCAAAGATTTTATATTAAATTAATCAGATGAGAGGGCTGGAATTAATAATGATTCTAAATGCACTGCATTAGCTAAGTATACTCATAATGCAGTCGTTAAAAAAACCTGTCTTATTGTGTAACTGTTCTTTAAATGTGGGCTGGGTTTTTTTGCAGGGTCCAAAAGGAGATCCTGGAGCAATGGTATGTATGTATTTTTTGTTCTTTACAGAGAATGCCCCAAGTAGTTTCACACATGATGCTTCTCAAGGACAATAAGAAATCCAAACAAAAACCTCTCAGCAGTGGCAGCAAAACATGGAGTTGTGAGATGGTTTTCCAAAACACTTTAATCATCTGTTTTCAAAATATCTCACAAAGCCTCTTTTTTTGTTTCACTGTAACCTGTGGAAGCTGAATACATATTTCTGTACCAGCATCCACTTCCTACTCAGAAGACAGCAACTACCAAAGTTTAGGTGTGAAAAATGAGATCTGTCAGAGACTTCAGGAAATCCAGACTGCTGTTTGCTGTGGCTGATTTAACTGAGAATTGCTGAAAACTGAGAATTGCTGAAATTGCTGGCTGTAGTTTAGATCTCCATAGTAAATTATCAATTTTCTTTCAAAAATTCATTGAAAGGACTTCCCCACTCTACATATTAAGCTGATTTCTCCAGTGGAGCATGTTGGCAGTTTTCTTTCAAAACTTGAAGACCTATGCAGATCCAGCCTGAGTGTTCCTTGCTGCAGAGTAACCTTTGTTCAGGGAACAGAGCACAGAATTGCTTGGAGATTGGTTCTCTGGATGACAGTGTGTGCTTACACCCCAGGACTCTACTGCCTGGAGGTGCTTCAGAGGTGACTTTGACTTGAGAAAGCACTGGAGTGGAGTCTTCTGGATTACATTCTTCATCAAAATTAAATCATTGATCCAAGTATTCACACAGCACGTCTGGGAAAAGCTAAATTTGCAGATCAGTGAAACAGGGCATAACAAAATCTCTTTACCTAGTAACTGGTTAGCTGCTTTACTGTCTCAAGTTAAATAATGTGCTGTTGCTTGCTGTTCAACATTTCCCATGCAGAGTACAGAAATTCTAACATATGCAATCTTTTAATTTAAAAAAATAAAAAAACAGGGAGACCCAGGACCAATGGGATTACCAGGACTGGAAGGACTCCCAGGGGAAAAGGTAGGACTCTTAAAAAGAAGTCATAACTTCTTCGTGGCCACTATCTGCAACTAAAAGTTTTCTGAAGCCTTGTTTGCTTTATTTTTCTTGTGTAAGTTAATGTTTCTGTATGAAAAAATCTTTGCATATTTATTTATATTTTCCTATTTTGCTTTACTTTGGGTGTAAATCATATACTCACTGAACATAAAATTTCATTTTCTGCAAATGTAAAATTGTGGGTATGAGGTCTTGCAATTTTGTTTCCCTAACTTGGTAGAATACTACTATACTTGATAATACTATAGTTAACATTTTCCTATGTATTGTTACATCCTGAACATTGTCTTGTGCTCACAGGCCATCTGTCTTGTTCTCAGCCTTCTGCTTGTTAATTTTAGTCTGATTATGAATTTAAAGAAAAGCTTGTCATGAAAGGCTAAAAAATTCAGGATTTTGTTATTAATTTCTAAATATAGCAAAGCACAAAACGTATAGCAGAGAAATAAATCTGTAAATATATTTTCTGTCAGCAAAACCAGTTTGATTTTGTCCATATCATCTAAATTTAAGAAGAAAAAGAGTAAAATTTTTGCAAATGAAATATGTTTTAGCTTTTTGAATTATGCTATTCAATTACTTCATACAAAAACAGTTCAGTTGACCGGAACTTATTTTTCATCACAAAGAAATGTGAATTAAAAGTTTCTCCTTCAATATCACTGTGCATTACTCCTACTTGTTCAGACAGTAAGGAGTGACAAGATCTAAGGAAGCTGTCTGTACTAGATGCTTTAATTCTATGAGATCGTTATTGCTCTGGAATTCTACAATTTACAAGCAATTAAAGACTGGTCTGATTTCAAAATGAACAAACACAGGGAGACGTTACAGGTCTCACTGAGACAAAGTGGGGACAGGAATTAAGTAAAGGAAATGAGCTAGTGTAACATTGGACCAGATCATATAAACCAGCTAAGTGAGTGTTTGGCCCTTTCCCAAAGTAAAAATATAATTCTTTAGCTAAATTTGGTCAAAATTCCACATTTGTGGTGCTAATAAATGAACAGAATCTCAGACCCTGCCAGTCCCAACAGTATAGTGCATGCTGGGTTCTAAATTAGAGCTATTCTGCACCTCTGTAAAGCAGAACTCCATCTTCTACAGACAACGCTGGCTGTAATTCCATGATAATTTCATGAATTGCCTTAAGAACTTTATGTCATCTGGATAAAGTGTCCCTTCCCTCAACTGTGCTGACAGTGGTTTGTGCAGCTGTGCTGCAAGCCACAATGCTGAAAGGACCTGAATAACCCTGAAAAGAAAAAGAAAGGTTGCAAGGGAAGCATTGGGAATTTCATGTTTCACTGTCATAGTCACAGTGAAAACGCCCTAAATTCTGGGTCCAGAATAACCACTGGGACAGGGTGCAGTGCTCCAGACAACATTCCCTGCCTGCTGCAGGTACTCAGTGTTTCCCTGTCCCAGAGGTGTTTGTTGTGTTCCTCATGGGGTGACTTCTCCCAGCCTCCAGAGAAGGAGTCGAGCTATATCCTGGGAGCTGCTTCCCCCAGGCACCAGGTCAGACATGTAACTTGTCATCTGATACACTTTGTGTACTTTGGGTAAGGGAGTTAAGTGTTTCTAATCACCAGCAATATCACTGTGCACCTGAACAAAAGGATGAGGGCGAGACAAACCAGCATTACTTGTAAGAACAGGAACCAGAAATCCCAACACTTCCTGGGTTTTTTCTGCACAACACAACGTGGCTATAGCTGTGTTTACAGAGCTTTGTCAATCTCCAGGTAACATAATCTCATCTCAGAAAAATATTCTCCTGTTAGTGTGGCTTTAACAGTGCCAGGACTTTTCTGACATGAATATAGAAACGGGGAGCCTGATTTTTTTTTTTTTCCTTGCATTTCTAACCAATGTTACACTAACAGAGCATAGTGTTGAGACCAACACATCATCAGTGTGTAAATACACTGTATGTGTAGAGTTTTACCACTGTTGAGCTCTATCTGTCTGCTTTGGCTTACAGTCCTCTCAAGAAAGATGAATTTGTGCCTGTAACTCATCAGTTCCAGCCAAAAAAACAACATTGCCCTAGCTTAAAGCACAGATGAAGGTGGCTGTGTGCTATAATGAGAACCTTTGCCCTCAAGGGCCATGGCACAAGCAAACTGAGAGTGTCGACTTGTAGCAAATGGATGAGTGGGTAGCAGAAAAGCAAAAGCTTCTTTGAAAAGTATATGTTAAATATGGGGATGTTGATATGAAAGTGAATTACCCTGTGTAAATTTTGGCCATTGTCATGATCACAAATTATAATTATTTGGAGAACTACAAATAAGTCAGGGACTTTCCATCCCTTTCCAAGGGAGGCCTCGAGCAGATTCAAAGGGGTAGCATGGAAACATTATATAAGAGAACCTAAACAAAGGATTTTAGTTACTTGCTCAAGTCTGTAAAATGAGCCAGTGGCAGAGATAAATATTAGCATTTAGCAGAGCCTGGCTTTTGTCCTCATTTTCAGTTCACTGAGTAATCCTTCCTCATGTTTTGATGGGAATCCACCAAAAAACTTCTCTTTTGATTGTTGTCATTTAAACATTGATTTATGTTTTCTTCAGGGTGACCGTGGACCAGCTGGCATACCAGGAGTATCAGGGACACCGGTATGTATATTCATTAAATATAAATTAGGTTTTTAGAAGCTGAAAAAACAGGTCAAGCTAGGTACTGAGCTGTAAACTCAATCGTTGTGGAACACCAGTGCCTGGCTTATGCTTTATAGGCATGTATGAAGATTATGTGTTTTCCCTAAAGAAATTAGAGTTTTAATAGCAGCAAGGTTCATATTATTATTAGAATTACAAGAGTGAGTGGTGTGAATACATAATAAAGCTGGAATTTGAAGCTACATATACTTAGTTAAGAAAGATGTGATTCTTCTCATTGCCTCTATTTAATATAGATAAAGATGTCTGTGTTCCTGGGCATGCACAAATTTCTAAGTATCTTTCTATCACAAAGAAAAATTATGAACATTGGTTATTGCAGTCCACAAGGATCAAGTCGATCAAACATTTGCTTTAGGGGAATGCTTTGTCAGCTATTACATATGGTATTCAGAATAGTTTCTGAAAGTCATCCAGAAACTTTGTTGTAGGTGAAAGTAAATGTAACTAATGATAAATTGAAGTTATAATTATTCATTTGTGTTCCTAAAGGAAATGAAGACGTTAGATTGCATTCACAATTTAATAAAAGAGTTTATCCATATTTCAGGAGGCAATATGGAGTTATATGCAAATAGATTTGTTATTAAATTTGGGAAGCTACCAATACATTCAGGAGCTATTTAAATTATAAATATGTGTTTCATGAAATAAAGAGAAGTTTGTGTCTATGCACTCCCATTTCCATTAGCCACTGATTTTGTCTATTTACTGTGAGTTCCAAGAGAGAACATCACCTTAAATAGCCTAATTTCATTGGATTCTCCTAAAAAAATAAAGTGCACATTTAAGGGGCAAAGTAGTTCTCTGAGTTTCACAGCAGATGTAAGAGTTTTAAAGTTTGTTGTTCTGAAATGTATTTTACAGTGTGAATAAAAGTGCTGTAGCAGATTAGAATGATCACAGTTGTTCATTCCCTATGAATTTCCCACTGGGTATGTTCCATGTCATTGGATGTTCTCTATTCAAGTTTTATATGAAATAATTAATGAGGTCCCTTCATCACTGATGGAATTGCATTCTGTTGATTATATTTAATTCTAATAAAATCCAAATATTTCCTCCTGAAATAAATTGTCTCTTTTTACATTTTATGCTGAGCAATTTTAATTAATGAGTTAGTAGACATGTGAGAGACAACTTTTCCAGGAGGAGTTTGAGACATATCCACATATTATACTGGAAAAAGATTTGTCTTCCTTACCATAGACTGAATGGTGGACCTTCTTACCCATCCAGGAATATAAACCTCTTATTTTCATTTTGGTGTGTTATTGAGATTGCTGGGATTGCCAGGGAAGCTTGGACTGAGGTTGTGCAAGTTTTGCCACCAATGCCTATGTCCTCAGCATGAACCTTCAGTCCTGCTGCTCCCAAAGCTGTCACTGGTGTTGATGGGTCAGATCCCTCAGTGGTACAAGTCACCTGAGGATATTTCTGGGAAATGTAGATTTTGCTTGTTAAAAGAGCAACATCCTCTATTTAAAAAAAAAAAATTCAATCAGCATTTAAATGGTGCAATGAGAGAGGAGTGTGAATTCTGGCGGGTAAATATAAAATAACAATAAAAGTGGCCAATAAAGAGCATGAAGAAAATTTGCAAAAGCTGTTAAGTCAGTAGTAAAGTTGCACACACACAAAAAAAATCAGGAGTAGAAAATACCTGAAGGAAAAAATCTTGATTTTACATATACAGTGAAAAGCTTTTATCTGACTATGACTTCTCAAGATGGAAATCATGATGTTGTAAAAGAAAATTTCATGAACACATCTCAGTATTCAGGAAGGGTAAAGAAAACCAAGGGATTGAGTAATGTTTAACACAAGAGACAAATTTTTCATCACATATGACAGAAATCTGGTAAAATATTTCTTTTTCTTATCTTACAACATTAATGAACAATAACACAAATATTTCATTTTGACCTAGAGAAAAATGTTATTTGGCTTCTTAATAATTTGAATCTGTAATATTGTCTTTTCACAGGGAAAGCCAGGATCTCCTGGGTCCCCAGGAATGCCAGGAGAACCTGTAAGTACAGATTTGAGTTCTGGACTCTTATGGTAACAAGCAAATATTTCAGACACCTAATGCAAGCTTTTTCATGCAGATTTATATGTGTGTTTTCTTCTTTTTTAGGGTGAAAGAGGACCTATAGGAGATATAGGCTTCCCTGGTCCAGAAGGGCCACAAGGAAAACCAGTAAGCAATTTTATACTGATATATGTTTGTTCCTAAAGAATGTGTCCTAGTTTATCAGAAGTTACAGAAGAAAGGACATTACACCTTGCTTTGTGTTAGGGTAGGTAGCATCTGAAGAACACATAGAGCTGCAGTGCTCAAGAATTCCTGCTATTGTGGTGTTTTAATAGTTAATGTTACTGAGATGTTGCCTTTAGAGGTCTTATGAAGGTCATTTGGATCTTGTTGACATAAAGGTTCCTCTGTTATTTCTTCCAGGGGGAGAATATGAACCCAGACACTCAACACAGTCTGTAAAGGACAGGGTGACAGAATAGGTTCTCAGTTTCAGTTTAGATAGAAAAGCTTGCACTTCATGATTGAATACACTTTGTGACTCTTCTATATACAGGTGACGCAACACTGCAGCTGAGGCATTTCGTGTTCACTTAGGACATGTCTGATCTGATCTCTTTATGTAATAAAAGTGTGACAGCAGTGTAGACAGCACTGTCTGAGCTGCTTTAAAACAGCCTAGTTTATATTCTAGAACAGGTTCAGCAAGGGTAGTGCAGGACTCATTATCTCCGACGAACCTTGGTGTTCTGGGACGAGCACGAGAAGCAGACCTTTGCACCTTGTCAGCACATCTCCATGTTACACTTCTGCCTTGAAAAAAAAAAAAAAAAAAAAGACAATTTCTGTAGCTACAGCAGCAAACTAGCCCAAGGTGCCTAATCTGTGCAAAACTCCACCTTGCAGTGTAAGAGGGGAAAGAAATATTCCCGATGTCTCTGCTCATACAAGTCATCCTTTCTCACTCAGTGAGCAAGCTGTGAGCTTGCTACGTGTGCAGATCCATATATATCCTATGAAATTAAACACTGCCAGAGCATTTATCTTGCAATTATCTGGCCTTGTGCAATTGTTAATATACTCTTTGACATTATTTTGGTCCATATCAACTAGGACACTTGTATACTGCCACATTCCAGTCTGGAGGATAACATGGTCCTGGAACCATTCCCAGGAATGTGACCACCTTCTTTTGGGAGGAAATAGGTTTAGCCCAGGAGACCAAAACTGCTGTGCTACAAATCCTAAGGACCAGAGAATGGATCTGGCCACATAAGAGTGAGGCATAATCTCTGTAACAGCACAAGGGTAATGGGACATCAAGGCTAATATCTAAAAAAAAACCAATCTCTCCTGTGGTTATATTATGACTAGCTGGGACTTAAAAAGTGCATGTACATGTCCACAAATATACCACATTTGCAGAATTTCCATATAATTTGTCACATAAACTGGATGCTCATTAGATTTGATGCACATCTGGATGCTTTTTGTATTTCTATACTGTAGCCACACAAACTACTGCTTCTGCAGCTTCAGGATATTTACTGATGTGGCACTAAACACTGAACTTTACCTTTTATCTTTTTTAAATAAATAAAGATACTATTTTCTTTTTCCTAGGGAATCAATGGAAAAGATGGATTGCCAGGTCCTCCGGTAAGAAAACATCCTGCTGGGTATTTTATTCTTCACAGATACCACAGCTGTTAATCCTAGGCAGTTGCTTTCCATTCTGCTAACACATGAATATACAACAAAGCCTTCAATTGATAAGTTTATCTTTTTTCAAAAACCATTTTTCAGGGTGCTCTGGGGAGACCAGGAGACAGAGGACCCAAAGGAGAACGTGTAAGTCCCTATTATGATAACTTTTTCTCTTTTTACTGAGCATATAAAAACCTCATCAGCACCTACCTCATAGGCAAAACCAAGAAATTAATTCTCTATGAACTTCAAGCAGTCACTTAGACATCTAAGAGGTTTAGTCCTAGACAACACTTGAAGGAATTAGAGTTGAATTGACTTCTGCATTTAGAGGACAAATACAATTTATAGACTTTCTGACACAGTTGGCCTGGACAGTGTAAATTGAACAATAGGTTGAAAATTAGAATCCTGTTGTGTTGTTGTCAGACTTTGCAAAAGCTGTAAATATGCCCTGTTGTCATCCTTTCTATGTCACAAACACAAATCATGTTTTTTATGAAACAAGCTTGTCACAGTTAGGCGGGAGGAATGCCAATGCAATACCTTACTGCTTCCCAAAATCTTTAGACAGTTCTGTTCAGGGTAATGAGATCATGGTGGACAGGAATGATTACAGGCAGTGAGAGATGAGTTTATATACATATATACATATATATATATATATGTATGTGTATATATATATATATATAAAATGACTAAAGTCCTGATGTCCTAATCCAGTGGATACCACATTTATTTGATGAATCAGTAAAACATTGTCCTGTGTAATCCTGAAAAAGAAATGCTGTTTTACGACACTGAGAAGACATAAGGGTTTACTGTTATTACAACTATCCCTTTAAAAATATAACTGTTTGCAATGGTCTGGTTTTTGCCTTTAAGGACACAGGCCTGCATGTGTTAGAGAAATTGCAATGATTACAGAAAATAAAGTCAAGGTTCTCTTGCAGCCATTATTATTACTGCTGTACAGCATGCTCCTTCAGTTTCAGACCAGCTGTTGCAGTTACAGAAAAGAGAAGCATCAAAATTGGAAGGACAGGATAAAACTCTTGAGCTTTTCTTGTCTAATATAAGTATGTCCTCATAGAATCCATTTTAAGAAGAATAAGCCACCTGGGCTGAAATATATTGTGTATCCTTTGAGTGACTAAACACTGCTGTTATTATTACTTTACAAACTGAATGACAAACAAGTTGAAAATGTCGCTTATACCAATCAGAAATATAGTTTTCAAGTAATTTCAAGATACAAGTACTTAGTGGCTGGCTCATTTATTGCTATTATCTGCATACCTCAGTCACAGGCTGTGAATCTGCTGGACTAGAGCAGGTAGAAACCCAGGAAAATCAGCAGTTCCTTCTATACAGAATTTGGTGCAAGATAAAATACAAGGGATAAGAGAACACTAGAAAGGAGAAGGTCTGAATAAATCCGCACCTTAGGCAGAGATCACAAAACACAAATGTCCTGAGTTTTGTACAATTCATAGTGGAGAGTTTAAAGAGGAATCTGAAGGAAGATATGACCTAGTTTTATGAATTTTTACAAGCATCTTTTTGAAAACACAAAGAAAACACTGGAGGCAGTTTAAAAATGCTTGTTTGAAAAGTTGCTGTAGTATTTGATTTCTCTTCTACACATTGGCAGCCTATAAAATGTGAATTCTTTAGAAGAAAAGGATCAGCTTCACACATCCATAGCACCATGGTTCTAGAGAAACCTGCTTTTTTCTTTATGTCTAGTAGAAGAGCTAGCTATACCTACTCTGCAGGGTTATAAACCTGAGAAACTATATATCATAGAATCATAGAAAGGTCTGAGCTGGAAGGTATCATTAAAGACCATCTAGTTCCAACCATCCCAGCATGGGCAGGGACAACTTTCATGAGACCAGGTTGCTCCAAGCCCCATCCAGCCTGGCCTTGAACACTTCCATGGTGGGAGCATTCAAAGCTTCTCTGAACAACCTGTTCCAGTGCCTCACCACTCTCACAGTGAAGAATCTCTTCCTAACATTTCATCTAAACCTACTCTCAGTCTGAAACCATTCCCCCTTGTCCTGTCACTACATACCCTTGATAAAAGTCCCTCTCCACCTTCCTCCTAGGCTCCCTTTAGGTACTGGAAATCACTTTGATTAACTAAAATTTTGTGTTAATGAAGACATAAAATAGTAGGCTTCTAGGGAAAGTTACAGGAAAAATCCTCGTGTCTTGTGCCTGTGTAAATTTGAGCACCTAAATTTTACCTATGCCATAATTGACATTTCTAGATCTTTGTATAAGGGCTGAAAACTTTCTGTACTCAAGTTCTGTCCTTGAAAAGTAGGTTGCAGAGTCAAGCTATTCCTTTTGTCATTGATTTCAACATCAAAAGTGTAAGAAAACAAAATGTATTTTCAGAGACAAGATTCAGTCTGTAAAATAACCATGCCTTCATGTCTCAATCTATTTCTGAACAGGCAGGAATTTTTTCTTTAGCATTCTCAAGTGACTTTTCAGGTTTGTTCCACTATGGGTAATGGTTTTCTTTCTGCTTTTATTTTACGCAGGGAGATCAGGGTATTCCAGGGGACAGAGGTCCACAGGGTGAACGAGGGAAACCTGGTCCATCAGGAGAAAAGGGGGATGTGGGTCCTGTTGGCCCACCAGGAGACAGAGGCTATCCAGGATCACCAGGTCATCAAGGTCCCCCAGGTTCACCAGGACCCCCAGGGTTCTCAGTAAGTGAATACAAGTTTAGCTTGGTTGCTTGGGAATTCAGACAGCGTGAAGATAGCATGTGCTGAGCAGTGGAAATTCAACTGACCAATAGCACACATCCATGTTGTGGATTCTTTTTAAACCAAATTAGAAAAGGTAAACTTCCAAAAAACTTTCAACAGTGAAGTTACTGGTGCTGTTCTGGTTGGCTGTGCACCAAAGTAGTTGGTCCCTAGTGGGAATGAGAAGCTGGCAGATGCTGGGCAAAGGCAAGTAAAGCAGAGTGGTGTCACTGGACATCCTTACTGTCTTGTGCAAGTTAATTTCCATGCACATCACATCCTGGTCATCTTGGCAGCTGGGAGTGCCTCTCCCACTTCACGCCATTGCTGTTGTTATAATATTATAATGTATTTGCAGTAAATTGGCCTTTGCAGTTAAGTAAATAACACAGATATCTTAAAACACATATTTGTTGGTGAAAGGTTTCTATTTTTAATGCTAATTTGAGCATTTTTGATTTTTGTAGCATCATAAAGTGCACTCTGTATGTTCCTTCTGACACATATCACCTTTCCTTTTCCTCATCAGGCTGATGCAATTTCACTTGAAGAAATAAAAAAATACATCAAACAAGAGGTTCTTAAGGTTTTTGAAGGTAAGAAAATGAAGTAATATACAACTAAATCTGAAATTTTGCTCTAAATTTCTTTACATGTAATCTAACTCATGTTAGACTTAGCAGCTGCCTTGTTGCTGTAACTGTGTTTAGCAAGTCTACTTTACATAATTCTGTTTAAAAAATTAGAAGTTACAGTGTCTGTTAACCAGGGTGTTTCCTTGTGTAAAAGATTAGGATTAAGAGATAGTCTGCTCCAAATCATAATAGCAAGCATAAGTTTGCATCATTGTAGATGCATATATGTATCACGTCTACAACATACCATTGAGACATTGAAGAGTTACTAAAGCAGAGACCATAGAAATACCTAATTATTTTCCTCACTTAGTGGCTGACTGTCTAAATGAGAGAAAGGCTTCACAGCTTTCAGTCATGCAGACTGAAAAAAAACTGCTGCACAGTTTTCTCAGTAAATATCCTTGCTGAGTTCCAGAGCTCCCTGTCAGACCACCGTTTTCTGGCACAGTTTTAGGCAAGTACCAAATTCATCCAAGGCCTTTGTATTATGTAAGATTTCTTAGATGACTCCTTACTCTGGAAAGGATATGTTTTTCTTCCCCAACATTCCCTTATTCATGGTGGAAAAGCTGTGACTTAGTAGGTATCTGAAACAAGATTCTGCTTGAACACCCCTTAACAGTAGCTTCTCTTCCATTGCAAAATGTATTTCTTCAATGTGCTTTGCTTGTTTGTCATTAATATTTATGGATACAGACCATCTTCGAGGGATAAAAGAAATCATATAAAGCTTGAGACTTTTTAACCTGTTCAGGCAGTTTTTCACTTTATAACAAGGCTATCATTTTGTGCATTTTCACCCTTCCCCGGGGTGCTACCCCTCAGGACTTCAACCTACTATGTATTTCGAGAGCAGTTTATTGTGTGAAGCCACAATCCTTTTCCCATTCTAATGAAATGGTAATAGGTATTTAGTCTATTCACAAAAAGAATGTATTAGAAGGTGCCCTGCCTAAAAGGAATAGTGGAGTTTCGTCTTTATAGCTGTTCTGTTTTCTACACCTCACTAGTGTTTCCACTGATCTTCAATTTTTGGCATTGTTTCACTTTGCCTACTTTCTATCATCTTCCTTCTTTTTTTGTTAGATGCCCACTCTTCTCTATTCTAATTTTTTTCTGAAATCTTTAAACTCCACCATAGTAAATACCTGCTAAATTATGGAATGTTTAGGATTTTAGTTTGGTATAAATTAGACAGAGTCAAGGTTACTACCTATTTTATTTACCTCTAAGGAACACTAAAATATTACCAAGGACACTTTATTCTGCCAGCGTGAATAGTTCATGCTGAAATATCTGCAATTAATAATCTTTGCTGAGCACTTTTGGGTTTTTTACAACAGTTTTCGGGGTTCCAGCACATTCTAAGAACTGTTTCCAGTGCTTCATCTCTACTTTGCATACTTAGTATGTTACAAACATGTAAGGTAGCCCTTCATTAGTGTGTTAAGTACTAATTATTCTGTCTATGTATTTTAAGTACTTCCACAAACAGGAGTCAAAAGTAATTCAAAATATTGGAATACATTAGTGATAGAGAGTAGTGATAGAAACTTTAATACAAATTCATTCTGATTATTTCAAAGGGTAAAGACTCAGACACGAATCTGAGTTGGAACTGGAGATCTCAGTGCTTATTGGAGCCTTTAATACCTTGACATTAAGAAGGGTTAGATACCTTACTTCCAGGAAATTTAGCTGTAGCTTTGGGATTTATTTATTTTCCCATATTCTGCTAGCAAATTTCTTACCCACTTTTTCTTGTGTCTTTAATTAATGAAGAAAGGATGGCTCAGTTTGTATCCCAGATGAAGCTGCCTGCTGCAATGCTTGCCTCCCAAGCTCATGGAAAACCAGGGCCACCAGGAAAAGATGGGTCACCCGGGCCACCAGGAAAGGATGGTTTGCCAGGGCCACCAGGAGAACGTGGAATTCAAGGTAGGAATTCCAAAAAATGTTTCTAATAGTTGTATCTTGAAATCTTTATACACTTGCTAATGATTATTAAATAAGCCAGGATTACCTATCTAGCTTTCTAATTATTAACTTTTAGACTTATGTACTTATGTTTTTCTAGACCAGATCTAAATATTAACCCATAGGAAATGTGTGGATTTTACTGATTAAAAACTCCTAATCAGTGCATTTAATTCTAATAAGTGATAAAGTTAATTATTGACAGATATCTAAAGCTGACAGAACTACTGTAGCAGTTATTTTTTGTCTACAAAACACTTTAATAAGGAAGAAAAACTATGCCAGCACTCTAGCTATTTAGGTCCTGCTCCATATTGAGAGACCATCTTATTTAAGAAAGAAAATTTGATCTCCTAGTCTGAGTGCTTTCAGCTCTGATCCTAAGACAACACAGGAGGAAAAACTGAAGCCAAATATTCTTCTTAAAGAAGCAGTGACAACTGAAGTATTACCACATGAATTTTTCTTGCCATGAAGGAGTCCATTTTCACAAAAAAAGAATCAGATTAATCAATTTTTCACTATACCCCAAACAGTAATTTTTGCACTGCAATGCACTTGGACAGTATAGGACTCTCAGTTCTCTGAACTGTCTTTTACTGCAAAATTAACTTTTAAGGGATCCAGGTTCTTTGTAGCTGTGCTCTACTGTAGAGTCAGCCTTTCAAAGATTAAAAGGAAGAGGAAAACAGACTAAAAGGAAAAAAGACTTTATCGATGAATAATATTTTGTGGGCGGGTAATATGTAATTTGCAGTTTATCTGTAGGTAGTTCTCTATTATCTTTTGTTAGTTTGGTCTGCTCTGGAGTCAGAGCAAGTCAGACTGGAATGAAGAACATGAGAGCAAAGCTGAAGATGTGTGGATCCTAAAGCTATCAGAAGAATAAGGACTTACTAACACTGATAAGCGCAAACCCCTGACAGAAGCTTGAAAAATGTGAGGAGCTCAGAATGAGAAGAACAAGAAAAAAGGATCAAGGAAAACAATAAAAGGCTTAGAATCTTGCAACACTGACTTCATCGTAACCTAAATATTCAGATCACCGTAACTAGTCACCATCAATGTCAGGGCCGGATTGTTCAATGATGATGTATGTGCTGGATAGTCTCAGATGCTTCTGGGAAGTGAAACATTGTACTAGATTTCATTTCCAGCTAATGAGCACCAAGACTAAAAGATGATAGTCGTGCTTGGAAAAAAAAAAAAAAAAGCTGCTTTTCCATACCTTATGCTTAAGTAAAATAGTGCCCCATCTACAGAGAATTTCCATTTGTTTTACTGATACGCTCAATACTTCTTTTTGACTAGTAAAAGGTAAGCTAAGTGAGAAGCATTTACTTCTCTGATACAACAAAAGATATATGAAATTACAAGGAAAGAAGGCCAAAACTTTGCCTTGCCTCCTGTGCCTGCTTTGTGCCAAGACTAAAATGAAATTCAGATCTCTGAGCAGATTGAAAAGTATCCTTTTATATTCCAGCTTGTCTTCAGCCATAAAATACATAGCAAACAAGACTTCTTGGAGAAGCACATTACATGCATGTGTGGCTGAGGCCATCAAGGTAGTATGCTGTGTGCACAAGTCCTAATACACACTTGGTATTGACTGATAGCCACTCCTTATTATATTTCTCACTTGGGTGTAGGCCAGATTGCCAGCTCCAGGGATTTGCTGTATGCAGTAATACATGTCTGGCTGGCAGAGTGAGCCACTTGTCCCAGATAGACAGTGAGAAGAAGTAGATGCTTTGGCAAGCAATTATCAGGACCTCTGTGACCATCTGTCTGTGATGCTGCATGCTGAGCCTGATAGAGCCAGCCCAATGGAAAGGGAGATGTTACTGTGCCTCTGAGGAGCTGTTTAACTTCATTTGTGGATTCACAGCAGTCCCTCCATACACCTTGAGTGTGGTGTCAGTTCCCCTGGAAACTGATCTGGAATCATTTTGCCAGATTCCAAGAGAAACCTCCTTCTGTACAGCAAACCAACAGGTAGAGGGTTAGTCCCAAAAGCAGAAAACATAGATACTAACTTTTTGAAGTGTAGGCATGGTTTTCTAAAAGTGTATTTAAAGAAATGCTAGACTCTTATGCATAAAGTGAGTCCCTTCTAAGGAAGTCCAGAATTCTTATCTACTGGCCTTCAGCAAGGTTGTTCATCGTGTTTCTCAGATATTCCCTGTGGTTCGGGTAGACATAATTTATAGGATGGTCTCATTAAAAATGTAGCATGCAAGCAAAATATAACAAAGAACTGCAACTTAAATTGTGAAACAATTGGTATTCAAACAGTGAATGGAAGATTTGTGTATATACACATTCATTTAAAAAAATAACCTATGGCATATGCATCAGCAAGCTGATACTCTGAAGTTACTGGTGAAATGTACAGCATCTGCTTAAGGAGGAACAGAGGAAGTTTATATGAGTTTTAAAATGTGTTAATGTCTACTAGAGAATTAGAAGGTTTATTTCATGACTTTACGAACAAGCTATAGCAAGGTCATTAATCTGCAGTCAGTCAGTCAGCTTGTCATGTGTTAGAGGATCGAGCTCAATTAACTCCACTGATTTAATTGAATTTTTGGAATTGTAATAGTAAGAGAATTTTAGTACATGAAATACACCTTGGGATAATTTTGCAATCCAGAGATCCTTCATGTTAATATGACTAGATTTTTTTCTCAATAGCAAAAAGATTTAATCTCAGTTAAAATTCACTTTCTATCAAATCAAGGAAATTATCTTTTTATAGGTCCTCATAACTCATGATAGCCTTGAGGAACCAAACATCACAGCTCAGAAAATAAAAATACCATATGATGAATAGCGAAAGCTCCTTATCTTTATTAGTAATCTCTATTGTAAAATTTATATCTCTTATTATAATTATTAATTTGTAAGGTGGAAGCATGTAGAAACCTTGGCTGACATCAGGAAGCCGTTGTAGTGGATGTTGTCCAGACATAGTCACTCTTCTGAAATAGCTGCTCTGGTTTCAAGTACCTCTTGTAAAATGTTCTGTACATGGAGGTTGAAGTAAACCTGTTTAACTTTGATTTGAAACTCAGCTGCTCTCAGCTGAGAGGGCTGTAACACACAGAAGGAATTCAGAACCTATATTGGTGGCTGGATGAGAGGGCTTCATCTTAGCATCCTCTGTGTTGCTTTGCAGTCTTTTTAAGAACACAGAATATTTGCACAGTAAAACAGAGTGGATGCTTTGGTCTCATTGTTCCCTGTTTTGGTAATCTCTTTGCCTTGCATTTGTATTAAAGAGCCCCAGATTTCTCTAGATACTTGACATGTTAGTTTCAGGTGCTGCATTGTCCATACTATTGGAAGAGGGTCTCCATTATACAGGTGGAATATCTTCTGGTGTAGTTTAGATACCTTTTACCTCCAAGTTCACAGACGTGACCTTGTGTCATTTCCATGTAGAGCCGAGAGTGTTGCCGTAGTGACACTTTTGACCGTGATGTTTGTGGGGAGCACCAAACTGAGAGCTGTATTCCAGCTGTTACTACTCATCTGTGAGCAGAAGCTTCTCTGTTTGAACACATTCTTGCTACATACTTCTACCACGTGTTTACAATACTGCCCATGTTGGGTATGTGTTTATAATAACAGAACTTTTGGGTTTGGCAGAAATCACAACAAAACGTCTGGAACCCAAGGGAAAGGCTCTGCTAAAACAGTTGCCTTTTGAATTTAGCAGGTGCCTCTTACTGGAATTGTAATTCTACCAGGAAAAGTAGATAGCATCTTATATGTGCCTTTACATTAAAAAACAGTAAGTCAAAATCTGATTTATGTGTATGGTAATATTTTCCTTTGACTGTGAATGAGTTTGTCAGTCTAAGCTCAGAAAGAAGGTGATATTATGCTCTGGAGGTGTAATCATGGCCCTGCTTCTGAGCAAAATATACCTCATTAAAAATCACATATTTTTCTCTCAGAATTACACATTACGTTGTTTACATATAGGTCTGTTTATTAATATTCTTGCATCCTATTAAATAAAACCTTATTGTTAGACAAGATATCTGGGAATTTTTGTATTAAACTTTATTGTTAGCAGAACTTACCTGCCACTGTGTACACACTACACCCTTGCATGTGTATTTGGATGCAGCCAGTAATGGTTTACCACTACCTTGGACCATGTATTTGCACTGGCACACTGGTCTTTGTCCTGTTGTGGGGTTTTTTCCTTATTGTCTTGTATTCCAGTGATGTTTACAGAATCATTCAATCTATCTCAGTCGTTTTCAATTATGGTGTGTCAGAGACCTCCAGTAATGGTTATCATGGAGATTGTAAATGTGATATATGGTACCTATAATTTCTCTTTCTTCTCCATAACTAAAGAAATGCAGAGCAAATTATTAGTGACAGCACTTCTTTGTAAAATTTCAGTTAATTTGTAGTGGGGAATGCATTGTAACTATTGACTGTAAATTAAAAATTGAGAAATATAAAATAAATAGGATGCATAATGGGTCGTGATTGTATGACTGAGCTTTTCAAAAAGTACCAATACTAGAAGTTGCACAAGATTTTTCAGAGCAAACCAACTTGATGTGGTTACAAATACTACCGTGGTCATTGAAGAGCAAATCCAAGATTCAAAATCAAATACAAATACCTGCATATTCCTTTTGCTGAATCTTTACAGCTTGTGTGCATATATGTCTTGTAGAGTCTTGCTTAACACAACTCTGACCAGAATGCATGATTAATATTGAATTTGTTTTTTGGTGAGCTTTCGAACTGTTGATTTCCTTTAGTTGTGTTATGTGTGGTGCTCTGCATGCATTTTGTCATGTTTTGTCTCACTGTAATTTCCTTGTTGTGGTGCTGAGAGTAAGGTGATGCTCTGTTTTGAAAGCTAGAATGATTGCAACAGATAATAGACGTTCTACCACAGTGTATGATGAGCTTGTGTGTGACAGAAAGCTTGAACACTCTGTGTACTATTCTTACTGCATTGTGCCTGTCGTGACAACCCTGAATTTGTACCCACAGCACTCACAGTAATTTCCTTCTGGAATATCCTGTAAGGTAGCAGTGTTGCCACGGACCACAGCATATTGACAAGAAAACCTTTGCCATCCCCCTGCCAGTGGCTGTTGATCTTCATCAGGCATCAGGTGCATTGACGCACCCGTGCTCTTTTCTTTTTATTCAGGCTAAGTTGCAGTTCTTAACAAGAGGAAGAACTCAATACTTTTTTTGTATGGCATAGGTGATGTTAGAAATATACTGGTCCCTGAAGCAGGACAAATTTCATTTCAAATGTGACCAGAAATCAGCAAATTAATCTTCAACTTTTGTTACCTTACATGTCAGCATCTGAGGGGATGGAGACAGAAGAGGGTTCCCTTGTAAGCCCTTTTAAAGTAAGGGTTTGTGGCAGGTGTCACATTTAAAAAATGCTTTCATCCCCTTTCCTCCATAATTTACATGGTCTGAACAGAAAAGGTACATTTTTAGATGCATTTTTAACTTGAAATATAAAGGAAAATATTTTACCAATAGCCCCAAGTCCTCTGCTCTAAAGCAGCCAGAGTGTTTCCAACTAATAAAACTTTTTCAAAACAGTTC
Organism: Climacteris rufus; assembly: GCA_013398175.1. Taxonomy (NCBI): domain Eukaryota; kingdom Metazoa; phylum Chordata; class Aves; order Passeriformes; family Climacteridae; genus Climacteris; species Climacteris rufus. The sequence continues at coordinate 420,519 of VZRZ01002089.1, read as the reverse complement.
AAGGAAAAAGAAACAGGTTGGGCATGAGTTACAGCACCTGAGAAGGTAGAAGCTATTTAGATAAGTACAAAACCGTGGACTGTGAGGGAAAAGGATTCAAATATTCAAAATAAAATTAGTAATCATACCTTGTTAATGATATTGAGCTACTTGGATGAAAGTAGACTTTGAACCCAAAATCTGCACAAGCTCCAAAGATGTCTCAGTCCACATGAGGGCAGCTGGGCAACACTAACCAGGGAGTGGGTTTTCTTTTGCATACAAGGGAGTGTCTAAGCATAAAACTACCAGTTTGCAGTCTAAAAAGTGCAAATGTAAGGATTTATGCAGAACAGGGAGGGTAAAATCCACACTGGCTCTTTATTACAGGAATTTCAGGAAAGTAACTTAAAGTCTTGGGGTAAGGTCCAGCTAGTGAACAAAGCAAGAGCCTTTTGACAGAGCATGCAACAGAAAATGCTAGAAATGCTCATATTTTCCAGAAGGAACTTACAAACTTAAGAGATGTCTTGGGAAAACAAAAACAAAACCCCCCCAAAAAACCAACAACAACAACAAAAAAACAACAAAAACACCCCAAAAAAACCCAGTTTCTGAAAAGAGAAGTGAGCATGTGCTTTCCCAATTAAATTTTTCTTGGTAATTTCCTGTCAACAAGATATACAGAAGATCACTACTTATAAGAGGGTGCTCTTATTTTCATATCTTTATTCTGTGTAGGTTATAGAGGACAGAAAGGGGAAAGAGGCGAGCCTGGAATTGGACTGCCTGGTAACCCTGGACCTCCTGGCCCTGCAGGTACAAGTCTCCAGATTTATTTCTTCTATTGTTATTTATAAACTAACAGGCCTTTCTCCTATTTTTAACACTGGTTTTACACCCCTGCTTTTCCTTCGGAGCCGTGTCGTAGCGTGAGGTCAGCCCCACCTGCCTTCTCACAGACGTGCTGGAGTGCTGCTGATGCTGGTGATGAAATGCAGAGCACTGCACGTGCTCTGATGAGAACTCTGCTAATTTTGGTTTTGTTTTACCAGCTGCTGGCCTGCCAGGCCCCCCAGGAACACCAGGACCACAGGGGCCGCCTGGACCCAACGGGAGATGCAATCCGGCAGATTGCTATTTCCACGTATCACAGACTCGGTCACACACCAGCAGGAAATAAAAACCCTGTCCCCCAGACACTTGGGTTCACAGTCACTTTTCACTCTTCCCAATAAGTTAATTTAATTTTTCAAATATTTGGTGCATTTTTATTTTTTTCTCTCGACACTGTATGGTATACAGATAATTTGTAAGGCACAAAATCAAGCCTTTTTCTGATATTTGCAGTGTCGTAATGATGAAATGATGTTGTATATTTTCCAGAGTGCATTCCATGTGTTTTTTCTCATATTTATTTTGCTTAGAACAGAAAATAGGCCCAAATAATTTTCATAAACTTCTTCCTTCAAACAAAAAATATTTTGTTATAACTTAAGACATTATCTATGCCTCCGTATGTAAGCTGGCTTTATTTTTCTTGCTGGTGGGGAACTTTAAATGGAAAAAAATACATTTCTGATGTTTCAAAGCATACTCGTTCATGGCAAATGCAGGACCTGAGCTGGAGCACTGGGAACTCTGTTTAGATTAAACATTCATGTCCCTTAAGGAGGCTCCAGCAGACCTTCTGAAAGTGTGTGTTGTGCACCAGGAATGTTGCCCACCATCCAGTAGTGACATCTGAGATGGCAAAGAAGGAAACAAAGATGTCTTTATGATCTCCTTAATCCCATCCAACTATGAGCTTCAGACTGACTGGAGAATCACCAGGTGTAGCTTCAGGAAGTGTCTCTCCTGTCTGGATTTTGTCCCAGCTGGGGGCTTGTGTGTTCCTAGACTCATGGCTACACACACCCTGTGAGAGGCTGCTGTGGATGTTCGGGATTGAGAGCCGCCACATCTTCTAACCATTACATGGACTGAATAAGGATATTGTCATTGCCTGTAATCAAGCTGCTCTGCCATCAAATCTGCCTACAGCAGAGGTGACTCCTTGCTTTAGAGCAGAGGGTGGTGGGTACATAGTTCAAGCATGGAACTTCACCAGCCTCTAATCTTGGTGGTGGCACAGTTTTCCTCTTCCTCCTACAATTTTCACGTGCTGAAAAAAGCTTGAGAAGAACATGGAATCTGTACTCACAAATCCTAGTAACTGGTGGCAGAAAATTACTTGAGTTCAAGAGAAATTTGGAAAAAAATACAAAACCCTACTTGAAAGATGTACTACTGAAAGCATAACAGCATCCAGTTTTCAGGTATTCAGTAAATCCTACAGGAACAGACAATGTTAATGACAAACAAAACAGAACAAAGTGTAAATCCTGTAGAGCTCATAGGGCTGAACAAAAGAAAAGCTGGAGAAAATTGATCACACAGAGGCTGATTCTGAAAAGGAGGGAGAAGGGATGGCTAAAATTTCACTTCTGATTATTAGGAAGCAGATGTTCCTAGGTTAGTCCTGTGGAATTTTGTACAGTGCAATAGAAAGTGAAAGTGCTATTGAGAGAACACAGACATCTATAACCCACAACCTCAAAATGCATTTGAGGTACAAAGCCATGCTGAGGGCTCTTACCCCATCAGTAGGAAGCCGGTCACTGTCCCACATCAGGCAAGGAAGTGGTTTTGATGACTTTGTGCTTGAGCAGTACTGAGCTGCCAGAGAAGCATTCTCAAATTGGAAGTGCTAGCTTCCAGAGAAGCTATTGATGATACATGAGTCTGGGTGACTTCTGGGTTTTATTTAAAAATGGTTAAGGAATGACTCGTGGGGGTCTTTAAAAAAAGAAGCACATAGTCATTTGTTCTGAATAGAGTTCCTAGCACTTGCACCCAGAGCGGAGGAGCAAGATGCAAGAGGTGACAGTGTTAAGCTGGGCATCTGAGGGGCTCAGGATGCTTTCTGAGAGGGAATGCACACATCCCTGACATGGTCATCAGGTGGGTGTTTGGAGGAAAGAAGGTGCTTGCTACGAAAAGATGTTAAAGGAAACAGGGATGGAAGGCTGAGAGTAAACACCTGGGACAGGAGAGGGCAGCAGGAATGAGGACAGCAGAAAACCTGTGACATACCATGAAACCATCTTCTGAAGGAGCTGCAGTACACCCTGCAGCTGGGGACCCTGTGGAGGGGGGTCATGGTGCTTTATCGGTTCCCTGTGAGGATGGGGAGAGACAGGACCTCACATGTCCTTTTCTTCACACCTCCTTTTCTTCTCATCCCCCCCCGCCCTCAAGAGGCAATGGCTGCCCCTTCCCTAGGCCAACTCTGCTCTGTGGGCAGCGGGCACCCATCCTGCCGGAGTGATGGTGCATGTGGAGCAAATGGTCCTGCCTGTGCTTAGCTCAACACACACTGCTCCCATTACAGACCTCCTGTGCCCATGGAGCATGTTTTGGTTTGCTCTGTGGAACTGATCGCCTTTCCAGATCTGCTCTGCAGAGTGCCAAGGCTGCGGGAGCGCTGGGAATGGTGAGGCAGCTCAGAACCGAGTTCTGAGGCACTGACTGCTGTGAGGGCCCCGGGGCAGCCAGCCCAGAGAGTAAAGCCGGGCACCAACACGTGTCTTGGTGTCCCAACACGGACACCAGTGGAGGAACAGCCCACATACTGGTTTCCATTCTCTGAAAGGAACTGCTGGTCAGGTATCTTGCATGAACATTTTCTCTTTTGTTACTTCTCTAGTAATTCCAATATATGTAATAATCTAAACATCTTTTACTTCATAAGTTAATTTTGAACTTCATTTTCTGTGATAATATTGAAAAGGGTGCTGTCTTGTGGAAGAATTTGTGTGACTCAGAGGTTTCCAAGCAGCCCCATCCTGGAAGGCTGTACATAGACCATTGTGCCGCATCAGTGGTATCTGTATATTTTGGGGCTTTTAGCTTGCTGAAACCCAGCATCTGTTATCTGCCAGATGCAATTGCTGTATGTTAATTTACTTGAACTTATTGGAAAGCAGAACACTTTTTATATTTGAAGAAGTTTTATTTTTTCATCTATGTTTCCTACAGATGCCTCTTTCTTTTTATAGGCTCAAACATAAAGGTCTTTTTAAAATGTATTTGAATGCTTTCGGTTGATTTGCAGGTAACTTTGGTAATTATCTTGTTGCATTATTTTTATTTTGATAAAAGCCCACTTTAATTTTCTCATGTGAGAAAACGGGTATTTTTTTTATATGGGCTATCTCAATACCTTTTTTAAGATGCCACAATCCTCACTGGGGTAGAGCAGAGTTAATCCCAGCTTAACTTTACTTCACACTGGCTTGTTCCTATTTCGTATTTTTAGAATTGAAAGTGCAATGTAGCTGGAAACACGTTTTTGCGTGGTTTTCAGATGTGGCCCCTGAAATTTCTTTGCACTTTCACACTGATGTTGTCTTAGTTTTTGGGGAGGAGGCCGGGGAGGGAAGAGAGGGTGCTGATCTATTTTGCGATTTGCTTTATCGGTTTTGTGTCTGTTTTGAGCAGTTCATGCTGCAGTTAGCACTGCAAGGAAATAAACACAAGGGATTTTTTTTCCAGTAGCATAAGGTCTTTTATTCTGCTTTTGGGTTTGTTTATGTGCAACAAGGGTCAAAAGTGAAATAACTTTGACAAAATGTTTTAAAACTTTCTTAAAAGCCCTCTAAGCTTTCTCCCAGTTTGGGTTCAAACTATTACATTTTATGGCAAGTTGCTTTATCGTCTATTAAGAATGTGTTGGGATTTTCTTTAAATAGTTATGTACAGAACTACTGATTTTGCCTAAAGAAAGTAAAGAAACTTGGTAAGAGGGAAGCTTTCCCAAGGCAGCAGCAGACCTCCTGCTGTCCACATGGTGGAGTCCAAAACATCCTTTCAGTACAAAGGTTACAGCCCAGGCATAACTTGCCCAGCAGCACAAGAGCTGACCCAGCCATGTGTATTCTCATGGCACAAGAGTCAGTGTTTCTGATTTTGTACTTGAGACAGAGTTTTTTCTGTTTTCTTTTTTAAATCTCTTTAGTTTTGCATGGCAGTATTTGCAGAAGTGCTGCCTTTCTTGGATAATTGTTGTCAGATAATATTGCTAAGACTTTATTTGTGTTTATAATTATATTGTGTTTTGTGTATGTTACAAAAGAATATGTAGTGGTGGGACATCTCACTTTCAGGCATCATTTATGTCCCCTGCAATGATGTTTGTCTCCAGGGGAGGAGGGACTCCCCTATGGTTGGTGAAAACTACAACAGCATCCTACGTACGATTGGGCAGCAGTGCAGCCTGGTAATGTTTTGAGAACCAATATTCTTGTCTTAAAATGGATTTCGTTTCAATGCTAAAAGAGCACTGTGATACAGAAACAGGATTGATTATGCATCCTTCCCTTGTGTTTTATGATTGTGGGTTATGACAGATGTTAGATATTCACAGTTTTGTTAAATAAGTGGGTTTTTTAATTAATGGATAATCATACAAAGTATTTTCAATCTTCTTTTTCCAAAGGGTGAAATGTTATTTTTCATGTTTATGTACACTCTGTTTTTTTTCTTCTTCTTTTTCTGAAATATTTATATGAAAGTCTTGTAAAAACCCTACTGGCTAAATTAGTTTTTTATAAATTTGTTTCTCCAAACAGACTACATAGTCCCTAGTCTTGCATTTTACCAATGCAGTAGAACTCCTGCACTAATGTGAGATGTAAGAACAAGAAAAGGAACACAGAAATCAAAACATTGTTGGTTTGGAGTGTGTTCTTGTGGAGTTTTTCATAGTTTCTGGATGTACCTAGTCATGCAAATTTTTCTTGAAATCTGATACATCCACTACAATTAGATTGTACTGGATGGATGTTTAAATCACCTCCCTGCACGTAGGTGGGTGTAGGCCATGGAGAACAAGTTTAACCCTGACCTTGTTGTGGTTGGTATTTAAGTGGAAAATTCAAGCTTCAGGATACCTTAAGGAAACACAGTTTTCAAATATTAATTACTAACAAACATTACAGATTCTAGACCAAAATAAATTTGTAGCTAAAAAGATTGGAGTCTACATGTCTTTTAGGAGGTTGAGTCTGCTGTTCTATAAATATAGAATGCATTTAATTACTTACTACAGTTTTATTGTAAATATATTCTGTCTCCAGACAGAATGTTTGAAGGATTCTCAATGACATACCTTATTTTTTTGTACTCTTTCATTTCTGAATTACATGCAGCTGTCACTGAATGAATCACAGAACACACCGACTGGTTGCTTCCTTCCTTCCGTATGTTTTTGATTTGCAACACTTCAGGTTCATTTCAATGGAAATGTATTAAGTGGATGGAAAATAGCTTTTACATTATTATGTAGCCATGTACATCTGAAACAGGATCTTGGATGGAAATGGAAATATTACACATACTTTCTGTCAAAAATGTCAGCCTTTCCTTTTGTGTCAAATCATGAGAGGCGGGATGCAACTGCAAACAGGAGAAAGAAGAGGCACAAAGCCACTGCAGTGAGCTCTGAGAAATGGTCAGATTGGGTTGGCTGAATTTGGGAGGGTTGGATTTTCACCACACAGAAGTCAGGCTTCTGCTTCCTAGGCCTGGGGAAACTTAGGGCTCTAAAATCTGGAGAGAAAAAAAAAGTAGTGAAAAACTTTGGTCTAATAGTATACAATTTATGGAAGTTAATACATTCTCTGAATGCAGATAAATTTCCTGCTTCAGTAGGAGATAATCACTTTTATTCAAGAAACTGATTCACTGAACCATTTAACTTTAAGGAACTTTAGGTATTTTCATTGTTCTCTTGCTGCCTCGCCCTACCAGGAGGAAAAATGTCAATGGCATTTTAAAGGATGATAGGTAGTAATTTGACCACTAATTTGATTTTCTTTCTTCCAATTTCATAGAGACTTCAGCAAGTTCATTTTGCTCATTGTCTGAAGCTGCCAGATTTACTCGCCTTTTGAGTGCACAGGCAGCAAGCAAAACAGAACAGGAATAAACAGAGACTGAAGGGAGGGGAATAAAACTGAACCTGTAAAAAATCATATAGGAGTAACATGCCCTACAGAATACAGACATTTCTTCTCTACCTGTGACCCATGAGCAGAGGAGATGCAGCAACTGCATTTTTTAAGTGTAAAGGAAGCAGTCCTTTTGCAGATGACACCAATTTGGGTAAGAGTGTTGATCTGCTGGAGGGTAGGAAGGCACAGTAAACTGGGGAGTCTGGACAGGCTGGATTGATGGATGCTGAGGATTGCCCCAACCCAGGTGCAGGACTTTGTTGAACCTCATGAGGTTCCCAAGGGTTCACTTCTCAAGCCTGTCCGGGCCCCTCTGGATGGCATCCCTTCTCTCCAGCATGGTGACCCCACTGCACAGCTTGGTGGTGTTGGCAGACTTGCTGAGGGTGCACTCGATCCCACTGTCCATGGCACCAGCAAAGACATTAAACAATGCCAGTCCCAATATGACACCCCTGAGGAACATCTCTCATCACTGGTCTCCACTTGGACATTGAGCCGGTGACCCCAGCTCTTTGGGTGTGACTCCTCAGCTCTGCCTGTCAAATCCATGTTCTCTCCAGTTTACAGACAAGGATGTTGTGCAGGACAGTGTCAGATCCTTTGTACAAGTCCAGGTAGATGATGTCAGTCCTACGTCCTCATTCATCACCACTGTAACCCTGTCAGAAGGCCACCAAATTTTTGGCACTGCCAGGTTAACAGTCAGGCTCAATGATCTTAAAGGTCCTTTCCAACCTAAACAAGTCTATGAACAGGTTATCATTCTGAAGACAGCTAAATAATTTTCTCTGGGTTCCTGCCTACATTGAAGTAACTGAGGAGATAAAATATGTATGTATCACAGTGTAATTAAACCTCCATCATTAGAAGTGGTGACAGAGATCATGATGGGTAAAAGGGATTTTCACTACTCTTTTGTTCAATAAATCTCACAGAATTTTAAGGTGATGAACCTGAAGGAGACGAGAACAAGATTTACTTGGGATTTCACTGAGATTCCAGGAGCATCTGGTTAGATTTGGTGGCATGCTGACAGTGGCTTGTGAAACTTCTCAGTCTCTTTGCATTGTGTCTTCTAAATTTATTTTAAAAGATATCTTTTTTGTGTGTCACCACAGTCGGTACCTCTTTGGTTTAAATTCATAATCCTGTCCTTATTTTCCAAATCTTTATTTTATTAGAATGTGCTGTTACTAAAAATCCAGTCTCTGGTATGTTATTGTGTACAGTCTACCATCTGCCAGGTACCTCTTTTCCACTCTGTACAAGATTTGGAATTGGTAAATGATTAGATTAACCAACACATCCCATAATGGTTTACAATGGGCCTGAGGACTTCTTCTTCAATTCTGTATTTTAAGTTAAAACCTGTGAGTCATCTTGAAGGCAGAAAATCTGTCACAATCTTAAGATATCCACTTATATAGATTCTGCATTGAATTGACTCTTAATGTTGAAATTGTTTGATTGTAATAATTCTTATTTGGGTTTTGCATATGAATATTTTTACTCCTGAGTTTCCTTCCATTGTGGAATTTTATGCATTTTTCAGACTATATTTTCTAAAGCACTTCACAATTGTATTTAAGTGTTGAGGGGGTTGCTTCTTTTGATTCACATGTTTATGCATTACATACAAAACCAATATTTTCATTCTGTTATCAGGTGGGATTTTTTTTTTTAGCAGTTTTACACACTTTATAGTCAAAATAAAAGTTTGCTGGTGAAACTACAGGGTTTTTTACTAGTGTTTTATTTGTTTTACTGAGTAAGGAGTACTTTTGAGAACTATGCCATTAATCGGTAAAAACTGACCTAATTAAAAAACTTTGGAAGTCACCTTTATATGTGCTCAAGCCACTCACCTTGCGTGGAATTTTCTGGATTTGTTCCTCAAGAATGAAGTTCTTTGCACTTGTCTGTTTTGGTGTAGTATTAATGTAGGAGATCAGGTTTGGTTTAACTACTGTTTTTTTCAATAATTCCTTTAGGAGTAAATATTATACTAGTACTTTTCCCTTTAGTGTAATCTTCCATGTTACATGCAAAATGCAGAGCTCCATGGAGCATGTTATTTCTATCTGTTGTCACACAGCAAACACATCAACTGTTTGGAACATAACCAGACAGTTAAGGGCTAGTAAAAAAATCAGTGCTTAACACAAGTGTGCCAAAGTCTATATTTAAAAATTTGGATGTCTAATAGTAAAAAGAAAGGGAGCGTCATAGGATAGTTTCATTGTTGTCTTGGAGAGAGAATAAACTTCAGAGAGGTAAAGTCAAAACCAAAACTAGTTTAATTTATACAGAGAGGAACAGAATATCTACATTGCACATTTTCCTCTAAAAACTGAGTATCTAAAAAAGGCAACTTGGGCCATCTAATGGCTGCCTTCTTGCTATCAGTAATGAAAGTAACCATACATAAAAAGACATTTATTTATTTGGGATTTTTTTAATCTTTTATAGAAAACTTACATGTTTCTAGGACTTAAAATTCCCTTGACAGTTGCTATTAGCCTTTTACTTTAATTTCACGTAGGAGACAAGTTGAAATAGGCTTCATATGAAATTAGAACTGCAACACAAATTGGAGTCGAAAATTAAGAGATGATTCCACATGGGTTATTCACGAGAACCCAGTGATTGTACCTTTACAGAGATTGGAAGCATAAACAGTGTCAGGGGTGGCAGGTTTTCGTAAGAACAACCTCCCACTTGTGGTTCTGTGATGGAATTGAAGAGCTCGAGGACATTTAGCATTTTCCGTACAAGACATATATACAATGAAATGACTGTGCATGAAGGGTATGTGTGAGAATTTATATGTGTAAAAGAATAGCTACAGCTGCTGTAAATAAACTGTCCTTTTTTATTTGATGGCTGAAGACATGTTATTTCACTGTACATCATACTTAGGAATTAAGTAGGGGAGGAGGAAAATCACAGAAACTCTTTATTAAACAAAATCAAAAATAAAAACAGACAAGTACCTTTTATTCCCCCCAAAAGGAGAAAGAGCCAGAAGGCATCACCTATGTGTTTCTGTAAGCACCTTTGTTCCCGTTTGTTTTGCTACGTACTCCTTTCGGAAGAGTGTACAACCGCTGCGTTAAAAATACCTTACTGAAACCTTGCTTGAAAGGTTTGTCCGTGTCTGCATTTCTCCGTCATTCGCTATTTTTCCCTCAGCTGCCCGTGCAGGGTGTGAATTGATGCCGACAGTCAGGCTGCGCTGCCCGCTCAGGGCCCTTTGGTGTTCTTGGCCGCTCTCTGTCCGGCCTGCACCCTGCAGGCCGCTGGCTCGCAGTACCCGGGGGTTCCGGGGGGACCGGGCGGACCAGGAACCCCAGGCTGCCCGGCCACCCCAGGGGGACCTCGGTCACCGTCACGGCCTTCCCTGCCGTAGCTGGCTTTGCCTGGTTCACCTGGAAAAGCGGACGCAGCTGTAAACATTGGCAGCATAGAACTTGCTTAGCTTTGCCTGAACATCCTGTTCTTAAAAGGAGTGTGAAGGTGGCTTTTCACTGGCACAGCCAGTCTGCGATTCCACAGCTCCAGCTCTGAAATGTCAGTGCCAGTGCTGTCCAGCTGTGCTGTCCAGCTGTGCAGTGCAGGCCTGCAGCTGTGCAGAGCTCTGCAGGGCAACTGGGTGCAGCACTGCAGCCAGCCCTGCTGCCAGGACCACTGCTTGCGACCACACAGTGTTGTTAATGCTCTGGAAAAACACACACCAAGGATTTATTTTTATTCTCCACTCAGGTGGTTGGGGAAATAGAGGTGTAGGTTGGAACTGCTGAGCGCTAAAGTAGCTTTTTACTGCTACAGCTTCAATGAAGAAATGAAACACAGTGATGTCAGTAAGCCTCTTGCAATGCTAGATTGCTACAGAAAACAACTCTGAGTTACACATTCTTGGGATCAGTAAATACTAAATGTTTTTCCTTTTTTCTTTTTTTTTTTTAACTTTTTCACAAAGAGAACAGGTTTGGGTAGTTTGTCTCTCTCTGTAAACAGAAATGTGCTGTAGAAACACTGAGGGAAATAATATGTTTGTGTTCATTCCCTGGCCACTAGAGGCCGGCTGTGCTTCATTCCTCAGGAGGAATCTCTCCTGGAGCCCTGTTTTATAATACTGTAATTAATTACCACAGCAATAAAACAATATCTTAAATTATGAGTGGAGATTTTGAAGACTGCTGTGCCTGCCAGTGAAAGAATCAGAGCCTTTTCGTTTATTTTTTATCTATAATTATATATGCATATAATATATATAAAATATGTTTATATTTTTGTTCAAAAGGCAAATATTTATGCTTAAAAGGCAAATTTTATTAATGTGTGTGTAAATCTATATTTTTTTTATGTTTCCTTTACATTTTTCCTAATATTTCTACACTGAGATAAATGAGGTGGTAGCTTTTTTGCTTTTTNCTTCAATGAAGAAATGAAACACAGTGATGTCAGTAAGCCTCTTGCAATGCTAGATTGCTAGAGAAAACAACTCTGAGTTACACATTCTTGGGATTAGTAAATACTAAATTTTTTCCTTTTTTCTTTTTTTTTTTTTTTTTAACTTTTTCACAAAGAGAACAGGTTTGGGTAGTTTGTCTCTCTCTGTAAACAGAAATGTGCTGTAGAAACACTGAGGGAAATAATATGTTTGTGTTCATTCCCTGGCCACTAGAGGCCGGCTGTGCTTCATTCCTCAGGAGGAATCTCTCCTGGAGCCCTGTTTCATAATACTGCAATTAATTACCACAGCAATAAAACAATATCTTAAATTATGAGTGGAGATTTTGAAGACTGCTGTGCCTGCCAGTGAAACAATCAGAGCCTTTTCCTTTATTTTTTTTATCTATAATTATATATGTATATAATATATATAAAATACATATTTATGTTTAAAAGGCAAATTTTATTCATGTGTGTGTAAATCTATATTTTTTTTATGTTTCCTTTACATTTTTCCTAATATTTCTACACTGAGATAAATGAGGTGGTAGCTTTTTTGCTTTTTAGTAAAAACAGTTTTTAATTCTAATTTCTAACTGAATCACCACCAATGAAGTAAAAATTATGGAACACTGTAATTTGGAAGTTTATAGCTTAATGGACTCCTTTTATCTTTTCAAGGCAACTTGAAATATCAGTTCTGAGTAAATTTTTACTACATCTCTTCTTTAGCCTCAGCCTCTTATATTTACCTGGAAGACCTCTTGGTCCAGGAAAACCTTTTAGTCCTCTGCCTGGAAATCCTCTTTCTCCTCTTTCTCCTGGTTCACCTAAAGTGAATTAATGAAACGTTAGTTACAGTCTGCCTGGAGTATCATTTTCAGTAAATTCCCTTTCAGAGGTGCACAGTTAATAAGCAGAGAATTCAGCTGGCTGTATATATTTTTAGCATCTTTCAGTGGTGTCCTGACATATATCCTTGTAAAATGTTTGGGATTCGATTGGGTTTTTTCATGCATTTGAGTCACACTAAGAAACAGACAAGTTGGAGGGGGAACAAAACCACCTAGAGCTGGACAATAAGTACCACATGAAATATGTCACAGCCTATACAACAGGAATAAACCAAAGTCCCAGGACTTCAGGCTCTTTGGAATGCTGACTGAGGTTACTGGCTTCTGCAAAACCATGCAAGCTCAGCCAAGAAGTAAAAATTCTCAAGTGTTGGTCCTCGAGACAGCCAGTGCAGAGGAGAAAAGATCTGGCTGCACAGATTACAGTATTCTGTTGATATCCACGTAAGACACTGTTTTACCTTTTTGAAATACATTTTTTCTCATATAATAATTTCATGGAGACTTTCTTTGCTGGGCATCCAGCTTTTCTTCAAGCCCCTATCTTGCTCCAAACCTGAATCATCTTAGTAAGAGGAAGGGGTTTTTGTTGCTTGGGTTGTAAAGATCAAATCCTGTTCATGTATCTGTTCCATAACACTGTGTATATTCCCAGTTGTGAATACCCTGTGTTGGGGTGGGGTTTTTTGCCTTTTTTTTTCCCTGCAAGTCAAAAGTCACAAGTTTATGCCTAAAGGTATTTGAGTGAGCTTTATTTTATGCTTCTATATGGTCTTGTACTGTGGTGAGGAAAGTTAGAATAAACTGCTGGGTTTCTGGCTTGACTAGAAATGGCACAGCAGAAAACAAGGAAGCCATGCAAAGGGACACAAGAGTCAGTACAAAAGTCCAGGTTTCAATAAAAGATGCACACAGGGTACTAGAGGAGGAATCTTGTCTCCATGGTTCAGACTACCTAGTCAACATGGAAATCCAGCTTGTCTTTGTGAATGCAGCTACTGGAAGCACTGGTTCAGACTACCCATATGTGCTTCTGCTCTTTGCAGCTACCTAACACTGTGGAATAGTGTTTACTCCTGGTACCCCAAACATCTCCAACCTTTTATTTATGTTTCTGCTGTCCTTCACTACCCCAGATTGCTCATTAATGTCACTAAATCTCCTTCCTTGACCCACCTCTTTTTGACTCTGCCATTGCTGGTGCTGTTAAAATCACTGTATCTTCTGCTGTGCCCCATGGTTACACTTTGCTGTGTTTTTATCTCCTAGTTATTGTGACCTTCTAAACCATTCTCAACATCTTCTTCCTGTTTCTTTTCATCACATGTCCAAGTACCCTTTTCCCCTCACTCCAATCTCACACCTGAGTCTCCAAATGGATGGTGGAAATCAGTTGATCCCTGTGACTTCTGTGGAACTCTGGTAAGTACCAGGAACTCAGAGTGAAGCACTGAGACTTTTCAGGTTGGCTGCCATGTACCATCATGATAGCTCATGCACATGAGAGCATTCACCACTTCCCTTGTATCTGTAATGGTATTTCAAGGTTTACTGTAAGGTAACTTGGAATTGGATCACAGTTATGATAGCAAACTAAGCATCTTGCTTAGTTTTTTGGGGTTTTTAATTCTCTGTATGTTCTTTCTTTTAATATTAACACAGCATAACCTGCTGTGTGTTGAATCAAATTCTGTATATCCCATACATCACCTTTGTATCTCCATTTTTTGTTTATTCTGCAGATGACATTACATTAAATTAAAAGAGTAACAAAGCTCCAGCAATGATGCTGTTAAGGTTTGCTTTGTGTTTTCTATTCCTTCTCTCAAAGGTTTTCCAAATTTTACTTTCAAATAAACCTTGAATCAAAAGTAAACACTCTACCCCAGCAACAGACCAGCTTTGTGCACAGACACAGTTTTTAAATAAGACCTTCTTTTGAGAAAACAGATCAAAATCACTGCTGAATAGAAACTAATACATACCTGGTACTCAAAAGATTTTGCAGAAAATTCTACTCTATTATCCTCTGGAGGAGAATAGAACCTCTCAGTCATGAACAGAAGAGATTAACTTAGATCAAAGATTTTGTGTAAAATATAAGTCAATTTTGTCATGGATTTGTCCTTTCCAAAGAATCAATAGACTCTGGCACCTCATGCAATGATGTTAAATGCCTCAAATATTATACCTAAATAAGAGGCAGATTATTATCCATCCCTTGTAATGTGATCAACTGGGTGCACTTAGAAAAGCAGACTAGATTTTAGTGAATGAATCTGACTGCTTGCATCAGCTTTGGGGACCAAGAGTCTTCCAGAAGTGAGGTCAACAACCAGGCTGAGTGCTGGAATCACATGTGGGTTTTGTCTTCAAATGACTTTACAGTCTGAGACAGGACAGGCATCTGCCCTGAACTAGAAGTAAGCAGCTGAGTCAGAGTCCTAATATTAATTCTGCCTCTCATGGACTTTTGAGGTTTGTGGTTTTCATGTGCTAAAAACCAGCTTTCTAAACAAATCCTGCTAAAGCCAGGGTAGTGGGCCCTTCAATCCCTGTGATAACAGACACAACAGTCACAGCAAACACTGTTCATAACTCAGGATCTTTTTGGACTTCACAGGTGTTCAATGTACATCCACAACCTGTAATCCAAGGAAGGGGAAAAAACAAAACAAAACAAAACAAAAAAAAAAAAAACCCACAAAAAAAGAGGCAGTCAGCAAGTGAAAACCAGTTACAGGATTTCTTACCTTTAGGACCTTTACGACCAATCTCACCAGGGGGACCTTTCAGGCCAGGCAAGCCACGGGGGCCGAGCTGTCCTGGGAAGCCGTTTTCACCAGCAGGTCCTGGAGCACCTGGTGGCCCTGGTCGGCCAGGAAGACCTGGAGCACCAAATTCTGGCCTTCTGAGGCTGGCTGCCAGCTGAGCTAGTTGTTCTGCAATGAGCAGGAGGACAGAGATAGGGAGTAAGTGAACAAGAATGAAGAGATTCCCATGATCACTGAAGAAGAAAGCATGTTCTCTGCGGTGTGAACTGACAGATTACACTACAGCACCTTCTTTTTGTACAATGCTATTTATGAAGTTTGTTACATATAAGGTATTCTCTTAGGACTATCAGTGTCAAACTGCATAGGCACACTGTGCAGAAAAAATCTGCAATTTTTTCTGCAAAATAAATGCAATGTCTGTGGGCTGAAATGGCTCAAATTAATATCGTTTCTTTGGAAATGTCCTTATAATTTTCTATGTCATTTAAATTTCAACAATCTACTAAGAAACTTATTAATTGCTGCCTCTTAAAAAAGTAAATATCTCTGTCCATTACTACATGTTAATCCTGTCAAGATCCATTTTTGCAAGAAGGGAAAAGTCCAGGGGCAGTCATGTATGTTGCCTAGTAAGTCCAGGCCTTCTTTTTCAAAGAGAAGAAACCCTCCAACTTGTGCTCATGAGCTGAGGTTTGATAAACAGTGGAACATTTTATGTTGATCTTTTCTTAGGGTAAATCAGCAGAACCTTTGCTCTTAATCAGGCACAGGATCAGCTTGCCATTCCTTGGGATGGTCTATGCTGGTTATTCCCTTTTGCTCTAGCAGAATAAGAGCCATCCTCTCTTTCCTTAATGTTGCTGTTCTAGACTTCAAATCCATCTTGCAAGCATGCTTTAGAAATAACTTTCTGTGGATACAGTCACATACCACTCCATATGACATTTGCTTTAAAATCTTCAGGACTTGGAAAGACTAGTTATTTTGTGTCCACAACCAATGAATATTAAGATGATGTGGGATGGGGTGCAGGGAGGGATAGGATCTGAATTAAAATAGGAGTTATAGCCAGCAGATATATGAAGAAGCCTAGCTCTGCAGGCAAAGCCTGAGGAGCTGAACTTCACTTACTGTTGTCTTTAAGATGACAAGGTTCCAAGGACCTACTTGGAATGATTTGTATTCCTATGTTTTTCCTTTTTTTAACATAGCAGCATGGACTATTGTAAGAGTTTTCAAGAGGGATGCAATGAAAACAGTCTAGATTTTCCCTATACCATTGTCTTCACTGCTGATTCTGATGGTTGTGAATTAATTCAAGCACCAAATCTGATTTGACTACAATCCTCCTCAATATTACTGTCTTTCAAGAGAACACTTTAAAAGGCTTTTTAATCCTATTTATAAATTTTTAAAAAACCCCTACCTTGTTGAGCAGTATCAAGAACAGTGATAACTACTGAAAATTTTTATATCATGAACAGCAATTTCATTCTGGTAAGCTCTTAACATTACAGAGGCGTAATATCCCAAAGAGTATCTTCAATATCAAGTATTGAAAAGTTTCTTTTGTGTTTACAGGGAAGCAAAAATTTTACAACTCAGTAAATTCCATGCACCCAACCATATTAGAAAAGCTTCAGGTTTCTGTGTGTGTCAAGAACTCAGCAAATATAATTAGGGTTTTGAGTATCTTTCTATTGCTTGAATTTTAAGGTATGTTATCTCCAGAAAGCTGTTATCTCTTTGTGCTTCTTTTTACCTATTTGTCACAGTTTGTTTGCAATCTAACAGTGTATGAGTACAAAAGGCTAAAGTGCTTTCAATGAAACTTGTACTTTTATGTATGTAAACACAACAAGTGATTAGAATACAAAATGCATGAATTTCACACAAATATTCTGGTCTGTGGCCTGCTTGCTTCAGCAATAGTGTGGAATCAGCATGTAGTTCTATGAGACTACAAAGTTTCTCCTACTGTGTCCACGTTCACATGTGGAAAGATTTTCTGCCAGGTGCCCTGCTGACGCCATGCAATTTGTTCTAGGTCAGAGTGGAGAAAATCTTGGTTGCCTCCACAAAATAGATTATCCCAATTTAAATGCAGAAGAAACATCAAATACTTTTAAGTATATTCACCTTGCATGACTCTCATGCAAACCTGCTTAATGTGCTGATCGCTTGGTTCTTTTCCCTAGGATTAAAAAGAGAGTTTTAATAAAGCGTTTAATGTCACAATACATTTTATAAATGTGCCCAATGCAAAAAAAAATGCTGGCCAATTGTCACAGCTCAACCCCAGCTGTCAATGAAGCATCACACAGCTTCTCACACCCTCTGCCCACACCAGTAGGATGGGGGAAGGAAAAAAAGTTTAAAAAATGGAAAGTAAGAAGAACGACGAGGAGTTGGAAGAGGGGGAAGAAGAAGAAGAAGAAGATGAAGAAAGTAAAATACAAGAAAGACAAGTGATACAAATGAAAGCAGTTTCTCACCACCCCCACAAACTTTCCCCTGGTTATGTTGCTGAACATGATACCATATGGGATGGGCTGGGCTGGGATGGAATGGGATATCCCTTTGTTTAGTTAGGGTCAGCTCTCATGGCTTGTCCCCTCCCAATTTTTTGGGCACCTCCAACCTACTTGCTGATGGGGCAGTAGAAGGAGCAGGAGAGGCTTTGATGCTGTGTAAACACTGCTCATGAGTAACTGCTACATCATAGAGTGGTGGGTTGGAAGGGACCTCCAAAATCATCTACTTCCAACCCCCCTTCTTGGGGCCCCGTTCAACCTGGCCTTGGACCCTTCCAGGGAAGGGGCATCCACAACTTCTATGGGCAACTTACCATTCTTGCAGTGAGGAATTTCTTCCTAATGTCTAATCCAAATCTATGCTCTTTCACTTTGAAACTATTACCCCTTGTTCTATTCCCATCAGTGTGCTATAATGATTTTCAGCACAAATCCAAAACATAACCCCATAAAAGTCACTATGCAGAAATTTAACTGCATCCCAAACAAAAACAGTCCACCCATCACAAAAGGTGTTCCAGCTCCTGCACGTGCAACTTTTCCAGCTATCAATTTGACTAGCAAGGTAAAATCTGTGAGTGATGCTCCATCATATCAAACATGACACTACAGGGCTGAACTGAAATCTGAGGCCCCAAGCACACAGCTGTGTACAACCTAAGATTGCTCTGCAGTATAGATGTGTCTAATGAGAGGTACAATGTCCTTCAGACTACTGTGCCACTTCAGTTTGGCCTGCGTACACATCTCCTCACGCAAAACAAGGAGTGGTCAGAGGAACAGAGAAGTGTTCAAAAGATACCAATTACACAAAAACAGCACTTACAGCTGGACCTTCGCTGCCAGGCAGGCCTGGGGCACCCTGTTCACCCTGCAGGCCTCGTGGTCCGGGTGAGCCTCGTGGCCCTTCCATGCCAGGCAGTCCCCGACTTCCTTCAGGCCCACGGGAACCAGGGTCTCCAGGATTACCAACCTAGCAGTGCAAGAGAGAAGTTTCAGTGGACTGCTATACTAGTGATAGACTCATTCTGACATTTCAAAAGGAGCTATCCAGAAATGCAAAGCAATGAGTGCTGAAATGTACAATTGTTGAACAGCTTTTTTTTTCAATGAGCAACTGGAGTCAATAGTTGTGCGATTTATAAGAGGTCTGTACTCTTCACTTAAAGGGAAGTGGAAAAATAATCTATTCTGCCAAAAGAAGTAAATCAGAATTAATAGTGACAGGCTTAAAATGGCTTTTTGTCAAGGAACAGATCTCTAGAACTTGGTTTCTACTTCTGCTCTCATGCATGTCAGCACGAAACATTTCTAGACATTAAGTGCTGCTTAAATTACAAAAATTCCAGCTCCCTGCTTGCTCCAAATGCCTTTCATGTCCTTTTGTAGAGAGTACCACAGTGTGAGCCCCTACTGCCTAGCCTCAGGCTGTTTGGGAACACACATTTTTGCTTTGTTTAATCTGTCAGAGCCAGAGCTCGTTGTAGTGCCTGTGCTTGAGTTTGCTGGCAGAGGGGAAGGAACATCCTCACACAAACTGACATTGACAAACTGCCTGAAACAGATGCAGTGCCACTTTATTTCACCCAGAGAAGGTGTAGAAAGAGCTATTCCTGACCCCTGGGGAATGAAAGGATTGATGGACTACGTCAATATGTCCACTTGAGTACACTGAGTAAACAAAGCTATAGCTTCTGCTCCAGTAAATTTACTAAGAGTTATTAAATATCATGCAGAGTGAGACCTATGCTAGCAGGCACCTCTGAGTTCCTGTATTTGGTTTGCATGGCAAGGTTCTGGTAGCAGGGAGTCTACAGGAGTGGCTTCTCAGAGAAGCTGCCAGAAGCTTCTTCCCCCAACTCCAGCAGAGCTAATTCCAGCCAGCTCCAAGACAGACCTGTTGGCCAATGCCAAGCCAATCAGTGCTGCTAGTAATGCCTTTGGGATAATATATTTAAGGAGGAAAAAATTATTGCCCAGAAGTAATACTAGCCAGATAAGAGCAGGGTGTGGGTATGTGAGAGGAAAAGCTCTGCAGACACCAGGGTCGGTGCAGAAGGAGGGGGAGGAGGTGTTTGCCCATTGTTTTACTTCCCATTATTCTGCTCTGATTCTGATTGGTAATAAATCAGTTAATTTCCCAAAGTCGAGTCTGTTTTGCCCATGACAGTAACTGGTGAGTGATCTCTCCCTGCCCTCCTCTCAACCCATGAGCCTTTTGTTATATTTTCTCTCCCCTGACCAGTTGAGGCAGGAAGTGACAGTGTGAAGTGATTTTGATGTACACCCAATGTCCTGAGGAACAAACCACCACAGTTGCTTTCAGTACAAGTTATTTTACTCCTATTAATCAATAGTAGTACTAATAAAGAAAAATAACACGCAAAAGAAAAAAAGCATGCCACACAACAAAACCCAAAACAAGCAGGAAAAAAGAAATCCTACATACTCACGACTTCCCAAGTCTATTTGGGGAAAATAAAAAGGGAGCAACCCCACAGAAAGAGATGGTGAAGAACAAATTACTCAGCTGTGGTATGAGTTAAATCCACAAGATGGAGCCATTTCGGTTCCAGCTGTGCAGCATCACAGCCGACTGCTGGCCTTGTCAGAGGAAAACCCAAGGAACACGCTTCGACAGATACATTAAGACAGAAAAATTGCTTTTATGGACTATATAACCAGGAAGCTATCAATCCTTTCTTCCCTAGCCTGGTGAGTTATCAGGTTCCCAGATGGATTACTCATTCCTGTGAAGGTGCTCACTGAGATGGCAAGCACTCTAGGGTCTCATCAAGACGATTTTAAAAATCCAGGTTGATAGATTTATGGATTTCTCCCTGCTTTATCTCTTCCTCAAACTCTTCCTCATGTCCTTCTTGCAGGATCTTGATCAGCAGTAAACACTCTCTAGATTGCATTTGCTTAGCCCCAAAGTTACCCAGAACGCTAAGAACACAAGCACAGGTTTTTTTGTAATGCTCAGCCTCAGTTCCCTGTAGGCAGAACTGTTGGTATTTTAGTACCACAGCCCATCCTGTCAGATGCTGTAACAATCCAACTCTTCAGTGATCCTGAAATAAAAGAATGAGTGTGGCTCTCCAGTTACTTCTCCTACTTGACATACAAGCTTCTAGTCACCTTCCACATCAAAGTTATCATTTTTCTAAAATAAAATAAAATAAAATAAAATAAAATAAAATAAAATAATCTGAGCCATAAATACTTCTGGTTTCACAGACATCACAATCTTGCTGCCAGCTTTTCCACAGTGGCATGCAGCCACTGCACTGAGCCTCCTTTCTGTACAACACCTACTGTACAAAGAGTGCATTCATTTTCTTAGGAAAAAAGTGAGTTGGCCAGAAAACTGCTGCTGAATGATGCTTCTCTTTTATGGAGGTAGAATTCAGGAAACTAATTCCTTTCCAAAGCTAATTCATTTTAATATTAATTGTATTCAAAATTTAAACAGAAGAAAAGCTGTTGAAACCTAATCAATTTAACTACAATGAAGAGCTCAGATTATTATTTGCATTTTTTTTCTTAAATCAAAAATCATCTATCTAATCTACTAGATCTCTGCATTTCTGTAACAATGCTATCCATTATACTTACAGCTCCCTTTGCTCCCGATAATCCCACGTCACCCTAAGTAAAAATAAGACAAACTATATTAGAAGAGAGTCTCCATTACCACAGACATTACAAATGCAGTGAATTTGACTTTTTTTCACTATATAAAAAAGTTCACATATTTAGTTGATTTATACAAAATTGCACCACAAATTACTTACAATTCCTTTGAAAAGAAAACCTTAATTTTGAGTACTTTGTGCAACTCCTTTCTCAAAAACTTTTCTGTAAGGTGCCAATGAGAAAGTATGTTTGTTATAATTGTTGTTGTATTGCTTATCTTGGAATTAGACCCATGGCTCTAACCCCTCAAACACAGTTACACCACAAGACAATCTCAGAGAGCAGAATTCTTGGAAGCCTTTAGAGGAAGCATTATTTAATCAGGATTTTCTAGTTTCTGTCAAGTGACAGAACTGTGGATATCAGGGTTGTGTTAATGCTGACAAAACTGCAACAAAAAACAGACGAGTGTAGACCTAAAGGTCTATGAAGAAGCTAAATCCCTAGAATTTCCTATTCCCAGTAATCTTGCTCCTGGTTTGAACAACACCAAAATCCCTCTATCACTGACTGAGCATGACAATCCCACTATTCAGGAGGTTTTATGTTTTCCTCTCAATTGGAAAAAAATGTTTCAAAATCTTGTAATCACCTGTGAAAAAGATTAGTAGGAAAACACTGGAGAAACTTGGATAGATTTCTGAAAACTGTATTTTCCCAGTTCCTAAATGTCATTGATGAAATAATTAGTTTCTAATCAAAGGCCTATCCGTTAACAAATGTGCCATAAGTGAAATAGAAATAACTGTTGTTCATTTAAAACCAGTCTCGCTGGCAGCACACTTAACCCACAGTATTGCTTCCTGGGAATCTGTAGAGTGATTGTAGAGCTGAGTTACTGGACATCTAGCTCACTAGGGCTGCTAATTAAAAGTCTTTGAGAATTGCAGCCTGTAGGGAAAAAAATGCTCATTTCCAGCACACAACCTGGCTACCTTTTTCTAAATAGGGAGCAGTTTACTTCCTTGAGAGAGAATCAAGCCTGGCTTTGCTGAATGGGGCCCCATAGGAGCCACTGGACTAGTGGGTTTCTCTTTTGGCAGGGAAACAAACTCTTTTTACCCAAGCCACATGGGCCAGGCATTATCCACGTCAATTCCCAACATGCCATATATACATACATGTATACACATATATATACACAGACACACATACATATATATATATATATACACACACATACATATATAGGCATGTATATATATACATATATAGCACTCCAACAATGCTTTCTATCTTTAATTTACAGCAACAACAAAATATTGTATCAGGTAAAGGAAAAATGAATGCCTTACTAAGTCACCCTTTTCTCCTGCATCTCCTTCTGCTCCAGGTGCACCCTATATCAAAGAAAGACATACTGTCAGCCTTCAGATTTAGTCATCATGTACTGTGGCATTTAGTGGTGTGATTTTAAAGTCCCATGATCTCCAGCATAACTTACTTGTTCACCCTTAGGTCCTGGTTCACCCACTGAACCCTAAAAGGTTAAAGATTAAAAAAAAAAGATTCAGAATTTCAAAGTGCGGGTTCAAAAGCATACTAAATATTCTTCATTCCTACAATCTAGCATTAATGCAAGAGACCTTTAAAGCTGCACATTTTTAGGAAGGACAATGAAAACACCTAGATTTTGCTATGTAATTTAGGTGACAGACTGAAGGCAAGCACTAGCATGGAACCTATAATCCACCACCATACTGGACAGTACAGATTCTGACTGTCAAGCAGTAGATCTCCCCTTTACATGAAAAATGCTCTTCCAGCTGCTACAAATCTGCTCTGCAAATTGGTTAGAAGCTAAAAGTAAAAAAAAATCCAGGTAGTGTATCACTTTTTCTAGCACAATTATATATTCCATATTGCTGTAGGCTATATTAGCCCTGCTAATATGGGATAAGCAGAGAGACATCCATAAGTACAGTCAGAGTCTTGTTTTTCATGCTGTTTAATTCTCTATGTCTTTTAGCAAAACTCTGTCTAGAATTTTGATCATTGCAGTCAAAAGTGAAGGGCTTGTATCTTAAAGTTAATATTTGGTTTTTTATAAATATAGATTATGTTTTATCTTAGAATCCTCTAACAAAATGTACCAGTGTGGACAGACAGTAAACAAAGAGTAATAAATTAATGACCTAATTAATTTCAAACATACGTAATTTGTTTTTATGGTAAAAGGGTTTAATATGTAGAACAGTATATCATTTAAGAAAATGCTTTTGTGTTTGCATTCTGTTAGAAAACCATTCACACCATCCTTTTAATATTTTTTGCAGTCTGTGCATGTTCAAACATATACATTCTAAAATAATAACAGCATGGTATTTTTTCTTTTTGTAAAACAGAGATGCAGCAGTTTCCCATTTTAGAGATCCATTAAATTCACACAAGATATAGGCACACAGACTGGTGTAACTTTCATGAATTTAATGAATTCTGACTTGTTCTCATGTTCTTGAAGATGAAGTGCTAATACTAAATTATCCACAAAGCTAAGCAGCATAAATCACTGGACTATTTAACATTCTGACTTTGTCAAACAACACTGAAACTATTTTGTCTGAAGTGTTCTCAACATTGTGCTTGTTAAGGTTTTCCAATTACACAAAAAAGACATTGATTTCCAACCTAACATCATTTTGGGAGTTCTTTTTCTCCCCTTACTCTTCTTTAGAGTAATAAAACTGCCATTGGGTAAGGCTGACATAGAATCTATTGCTTTTGTGAGCCTTGGTCTGTAATGTTTGTATTAGCAAATATAAAAATCACAGCTGAAACTATCTGAATCTATTCTACATTGACTCCAAAAATTTCAAAGGAGGCAATAAGGCAAGATATCAAACTATGATAATACTCACTTTTTGTGACCTACTACCTATCTACTTGCTAAAATCCCTCTCAACTCATACCCAAGAATTGTTTGCAAACTGTCTGTCAGCATCATCCAAAATTGTACCAGGGGCTACTTTAATTATTTAGCAGCATAAGGATCATGTTGCTGTGCCAAGATCTGGCACTTAGCTTGGTGCTGTTTAACTTATTAAAATAGACAGAACCAGAGTGTCTGAAACCAATTAAAAACCCGTGAATCAGAAAGAGCCTCAGTGGTGAATGCTGGGGTTTGGCCATTAGCAGTGCTGTGTGTGTAACTGCTCCAGAAGACTCACTGAAGCACAAGGCATTGCTCTAACAGGGCTTTGTGCTGCTCTCTGTGCTAGACTGTCAGGTGTGAGACTGATGCACTCAGCTCCTTGCCCAAACTAGTGCCAGTCTGCTTCAGGCTCCAAAGGAGGCAAAGGCCTCGGCTGTGACCTCCTTTTCCAACCTGAAACCTACACAGGAACAGGGTGACGTGGTGAGAATTGATCCATGTGGGCTTGGAAACAGGAACAGTGACCCTGCAATTACCACATGGCATTATGCTGGTATCTTTGGTGGTAATTCATTCTTTAAGTGATCATCACCTGCATGTTGACAAGACGCCAATAAATAGTACCCAGTACTTAACAACCTTGGGAACAAGAATGACTACTGATATACCAAATTTGTACACCGGCTTCTGGTTATTTACATCAACTCTTATCATGCAGATATAGCTACACAATAGAACTTTATAAGATCCCTGTGTACAAAACCATGAAATTTTGAAATCAGAAAGGCAAAAGATACTTAGCTTGGAACTTACTCCTAGAAGGGGTTTACCCAAAGACTAGGGATAACAGGCTACAGACACCTATTTCCAACCTAACAAGGTTGTTTGTGTAAGACTGATGCACTTGCAAAAGTTGAAGGGAAGAGAAAGGATAGAGTGTCCCAATGCTCTCCAGACTTGTGACTTCGAATACATGCTGCAGATCAGTGCTGCTGGCAAAGCTGCAACCATGCTAAGCCTGTCCCAGAAAATTCACTCCAACCTCTATGCAACTAAAAAAAAAAATTATGAATCAAGGATACAAGTGGAGAGCTAGAAAGCAATCACAGGATGAGATAATTCCTAGCAGAGCATTTTGGACTTAAAGGTATTTGCATAGGGCATTAAACTGACCTCAAGTTTTTAAAAAATATCCAGGCATAAGCTACTGTCACCTGTCAGTTAGATAAGTAGAAATCTCCTGGCTATAGCCTGAATCTCTCTGGATCTGTTTACAGCAACCACATTCTGCTTTTTCTCCTAGAGGTCCAGACCCTTTACATGGCAAATGAGGAAAATCAGGCACCTTTGGACAGAGGTTGCCAGCACTGCAACAAATACTTGCTATTTTTCTTCCATATTTGCTTTCTCAGTACCTTGAATCTCCCTCTGGAGAAGTCTAAAATATGAATCATTACCAATCTAATAAAATGAGACTGCTTTATGTCAATACTTACGTTTGAATAGAAACCCGTGTTCCTGATCTCAGCATTAAAACAAAAAAAAACCCCAAACAAACATGAAAAAAAACCTCAACGACATCAAAGACTTAGAAACTTGCTTTTAAGTGCCTGAACAGCTTTTAAAAAGTGCCAAAAACAACTGCAAGCCCTATCCAGAAACCCTGTGATGTACACTGGGAGCATACCAGGGGCAGGATTCCTCTGTTCAACCAAGACATCCTACAGCAGTGATACCCATGTCTGACTAACAGTTCAACAGTTACTTGGTTGTCAGTGGAAAGCAAGAGGCATTTCAAAAGTGTCATTCATTTAATATTAAAATAGATGCCTCAAGTAAGAAAGAGGAAACACATATGTCAGAAGTTTGGTGAGTGAATTCCACACTTTGCAGTCTTCTATAACCAAGAGAAGATAAGAAACATCCTTGGCTTTATGTGCTGTCTTCACTGTCATCTATTGAGCAGAGCAAGATATCTTCTGCAGTTATTTGAGGCCCCAGGGCCAGTTCTTTTCTCTTAACAAAATACTAGAAGTATTTATATCCTGTAATTCTGCATGTATGCACAGGTGTCTCAAGAGCTGCATTAGCATGTGCATTTCCATAGCAGGTCCCAAGACATATGTAATAAGCATCCCTTCTACCATAGATGAGGGTTGAAATTTCAAAGCTCTACAGTGATCAGAGACCCTGACTGACCATTTGAGATCTGGTTGTGTCAATGATTTGCAATATGATTTTGGTTTTTAAATGATTCAAACTTTAAACAAACAAGCAAACAAAAATATTTACACCAGTAATCTTATTTCGGTCCCTTAAGCAATATTCTCAAGGCTTTACACTTTGTGAGCTACAAGAAGTTATTGGGCACATAGAGCAGCACTTTCAAGCAGTTAAGACATCTACATACAAAAGAGGAAAACAGACATTAGTTCATGTAAAAACTGAAAACAGTGCTCAACTTCTTGTGTTTATTCCTGACACTAAACTGCAGCGTGCATGTATTGTTGCCTAAAAAGGGTGCCTAAAAACTGAGACTAGTCAGAAGAAAGGGAATAAATGTGGGTATTTATTGGAAAGGCCTTCAAAGGTACATTTAGGGCAGACAAAGCCCCCCAGAGGCATCACCCAAAATGGACAACGAGTCATGAGTTCTCCACACCTTTATGGGTTTCGTCCATTTACATATCAGCATAAATTCCCCAATTAAAACTTTGCAATTTCCCCCAGCTCCCCTAGCTCATCCTCTCCCCCCCTTAGAAGCTTGGGCCTGGGCAGTCCAAGTGTCCTTGAAGAGCGAGTCCAGAGAGGCACTGTTATGTCCATCTTAGCAAGAGAGAACAGCAGCTAACAGGCTATGAAGCATCTCAGAGCTACACATTAGGCAATACAGACTTAAAAAAAATAGAAGGGTTAAAACCTAAGGCAACAGTATGAGAGCATTTCTTACCCGGTCACCCTTACCACCAGGAAGGCCTGGAGGACCAGGCAGTCCAGGAAGTCCAATATTACCCTGGGGACCCTGTGAAAACAAGTCAAGGATGTAAACTTAGCCAATCTAGTTTAGAATGAGCAATTAAAGGTCATACCCTGAAGCAGATGGGGCAGAACCTTATTCCCAGAACAGACTTAGGTTGATGAAAGAGGATTATCTGATGCAAATAGGGCTGATCCAAAGTACAGCACTTTAAACAGAATCTTATTATGAATTTATTGCTGACAGTCACAACAGAAATGACTTACAGGGTTTTCTACCCTCCAGTCCCTCAACGACAGTCTGGTTCTCTTAAAAATACTTCCCAAGATCTTTCACTCCGCAATTTTCACATTCCTCTGTAACAGTAGGCTCTTTCAGCCCAGACCTCCCCAGCTATGCTTCTGAGTGATACTGTGTAAATACTGCTGGAGCTCTGGTAAAAGCTGGCATCGAGAATGTGCTCCATTCATTAGTTGCACGTAGCTGTTAGCAGAAAACCAGTCTCTCACTGCTCCCTGTCCCAGGTACACACACAGCAGTGTACAACTCAGCTTTGCACACCATGGCATTTATGGGTGTGATGAGTAGAAGGAAAAGTCACACACATCTCCATGTAATTTAAAACAGCATTTTCTAATATTAGCACAGTCCAGAGGACTGGAAAAGAAACGGAACTATCACACATTTCAATGTTATTTTCAGTTCCCTGCATGGATAAATGGGTAAATGTAGTTCCAGATGATACCATAGCTCCTTGAAAGTAAACATGAGCACTGAATATGGAAATAAACTGCTTACCAACTTCCCTGGTAAACCTGGAGGACCTGCAGGACCTGTCTCCCCCCTGCTACCCTGGAAGCAGAAATAGAAGGACAACATTATTTCCTGAAATACTTCCTGTGATCATGGAATAAAGTATAATTTTTTTTTCTTAATATTTAGTGATTTACACTGCTTAGCAGTTGGGTTTAATTGAAACTTCTGTTTCATATTGCAAAAATACCATATGCATTAAGAGCAGTGAAACTTTCTGAGTAAACATTTTTAGTTAACAATGGCATATAATATTTATTTGGCATTATATGATTCAACTAATTCATTCTGCTGAGTGATTAAGGACAATGAAGTTCCCTTCACGGGACCACACCTGAGAGTTACCAGTGCAAACATACTAAGAGAGCTGTGACAGGCATGCTTAGCTTTAGACTTTTGCTTAATTTCATCACCTGAAGTGCTATATGACCACATATTTAAAGCACCTGATCCCCAATGAACAATGGACAAATGTGAAAAGTGAATGCAGAAAAGTGAATGCTTAGCATACTCATTCAAGTTTAAAAAAGTCTAGATTGTTACAGGGAAGGGTAACTTTAAAAAAGTCCCCATTTATAATAGTGATAAGCATAAATATGTGCTTTAGTGCATCTTTATATCTTCATTGTATTCACATTAGTGTTACAACTCCATTCCTTAATGGAGCCATTTGAATATATACTCTGGGTAAATCTGACATTGAGCCACACTCTCAAAGATTTTAAGCAATTTTGGAACTTTGAAAAGATTCTGTCTCTTACAACTAAACTTTTCAGAACAGCTCAGTAAGTTTTATAGCTTTACTCTCACATGTACAGATGCTTCTCTGGACAGACAATTTCAAATGTTCCACTACAAGCCTAAGTCTCACTTGAGACATTTCTCTTATTTCCACTGTGTGAATACAGAAGTTCTACTGGCAGTAAGAGAAAGATATAACATTTAAGATAATAAAATATTAAGAACTGAAGTTATTAATTATGTAAGTTGATAAACTATTACACTTTACCAGAGAATTTTAGATAAAAGCAGATCTTAGCATTCTAGTGCTGTATGCAATGGATAATTTTAAACATAGTTTTTTTTCAATATTGTGAAATGTTGTGGCATACTAAATAAAAGGAGATAGCAGACATGGCCTTTTACACTAGGCCATAAATGTATTGACAACTTCTCACACCAGCTTAGGATAGTTAACTCTACAATTGAAGAAATAATTAGGTATCCTGGAGAGATCACAGAACCAAACAGAAGTACACTTTTCCATTCATTTCCTTCAAAATATCCTATGGTGTTAAAAGAACTATTACTTCAAAGCACTTTGCATAATTTCTAGAAGTTTTTTATGTAAAAAAAAAAAAAGAAAGCTCCATAAATCACCTTAATCTTATAATCCAAAAAATGCATTAAACTTTTATTTAATCACAACATTCCAAACTGGATCTCTGACCTGGAATACGACTACACTTCTGAAGCAGGAAAGAGAAGGACTAAAATTATGATTAGTATTAGAAACTTGTTTTTCTCAGATCATTGTCACAACAGTCATTGCTATACAGAGCAGAAATGGAAGCAGTATCACCTTCCATAGAGTTAAAATCATATAGTAAACCTTTTAAGTACATCAAAAGTTCTGCTGGTCATACAAAATGCAAGAAAAATCTTCCAGTTTATTTCAGATGCAAGAAAAAGAATCTTTTGTCAAATGCACACCACAAGCACTTTGTCAAACGCGATGCTTTTCTAAGGAGGCAAGAAAGGAAGTTAGTATACAGAAGAGCTGAATACAAATGCATAGTATTTCCTGCAAACACTGACATTATGTCTGTAAGGACAGATTCCTTCAGACTGTGGGCTACCACTTGAAAACTTGCAGTTGTGTTTTAGCAAGTAAGAGAGGAACCAGATCCCAAAGAATGAGGAATCCTGTTGGCCCATGGAAAGACTGTAATGCTTCCTCCAAGTTATACCTAACTGAGATGGCCCTAGGGTAGAATATACATTAAGCAGGTTACTCATGGTTCCCTTCAGAGCAAATGAAGAGAAAAAGGCATCTTGAGATGTCCTCCTGTAAACATAAAAAAAACACAAGTCATGTCCTACATTTTCCCCACAGCCTATAAGAGGGTTTCTGTAATAACAGGTTCAGGTGTTGACATCTGTACTTGGTCAGATGAAACATTCCTCTGTGCTGCAAGTCCCCACATGCAGTAATTAGAGCAGAAGGAAGTTTGGCCATGGCCTCAGCCTACCTTTCTTATACAGCAGCCCTCTGTAAACACAGGGCATAGCTTCAGGCCACCCACAAATCCACAAGCATGTTGCACTGGTTTTAACAAAAAGACAACCAGAATCTGTATGGTTCTATGCACCTTTGACACACCTCAAAATCCAGACTATTCCTAGAGGTGAAACGCTTAAGGAGGGAACGTAGCCACTCCAGCTTGGAGTGAACTGGGACAGACAGGCTTGCACCCATGCTGCTGAGCATTCCTTGCCTTCAATAGCACCCAGACTGTCACTGCAAATGGCCCCTGAAGCACTGCAAAGCTTGGCCACTGCCTAGGGATTGTTTCAGTCCATGATGTTTAACTGAGCAGAACACAGGTGTGTTCCAGGACTGCTCCAGTACAGTAACTGCATAGATAATGGATTTCTGTTTAAGTTTGCTATCACCTAGCATATGAGTACTGCTGAGGGTAAGAGTCATTCTCCTGAAGGACAGCAAGGTATGTGCAAAATGGTAAGTGTGAAATGGTGGCACAGCACTGCAAGTCTGAACACCACCAGAATGCAGCCCTTCCACAGCTCCTGTGCTGGACTGGTTACAACAAAATCTACCTTCTAAATCTACCTTCTCTTTGTTCCAAGGCACGATTGCTGGACCACTCAATACATTTAAATGAAGATTTAATGTCTCTCACAGTTTTGTTAGATCTATATTGAGCCTTTGAAAGTAACATATGTAAGTGGACCTCACAGGATTTGCAGTAGATCTTCCTTTATGTTGTCTGGGATGGTTTGCATCCTCGCTGAAATGTTGAAGACTTGATTCTTTGGTACAATTCTCACAAACAAACAGTTATAGAATGCATTCACATGCTAAGACAGTTTCACTGGGTTATTGATTCCTGTCCATCAATTGAGTGGAACAATAATAAGAATGAGATTACATCCCAGGTAATTTGCATCTCACTTAGCTGCTCAGATAATTGA
This sequence comes from Climacteris rufus, assembly GCA_013398175.1. Lineage (NCBI taxonomy): Eukaryota > Metazoa > Chordata > Aves > Passeriformes > Climacteridae > Climacteris > Climacteris rufus. The sequence goes on along the minus strand of VZRZ01002089.1, from coordinate 389,285 downwards.
AACACTGATTAGAATCACTTGAGAGGTAATCCACAGCATATATTGCAATAACTCTTCTCTATTTAAAAGGTTTGTTTTAATAATACATGTCATAGTAGTGCTGTAGAGCATTTGATCTGTGCAGAAAAAAAAAAGAATAAACAAAGTATATCTTGGATTTTTTAAAACTTCATATTCAAATTTTTTTGTAGAATGTAACCCATGTATCAATTATATGCTTGTGAGACTTTGACTTATCAAATTTTTGTCATGTAAAATCTCAGATGAATTATTCATTTAAGTTCAAGGATTTATGCAAGGAAGTATCGACAGGACTCTTTGACCATCAATACAGTATTGAAAAGCATCCAAGAAGCTAAACTACTATTTGACAGAAGAGTAAATATATGAGTAATTTGCTCTGAGATTTTAAATGTATTTTTGCAACTTTGCCAAAGAAATAATTAAACTGTGCTGCTCAAAATAATGGTAAGAGGTAGATGTAGCATGAAATGTTCCGTCCTGTTAACCATGCTATGCTTTGGGCATAAGCAACAACTCACTAGCTGTCATTCTCTTCAAAGGTGATACTGTGGCATCTAGAGGACAGAGACTTTTCATTCTGACTGTGAAATTCCAGTGTTAGCTGAAGTCTAGGACAGCTTTGGTACGAGCTCCATAACAACATTTTCACCCAAGTTACTGTCTACCCTGCTTAGGAGAAGCCAACATTGTGATATCTGCTGACATCCAGAGGTATACCATGCCCAAAAGTCAAAGTTGTTGTTGGAGGTGGACGGCTAAACAATGAGGTATCAGACAAGAATCTGGCCACATCATTTAGAAAGACAGGGATGGATACTATGAGAACTAAAGAGACTTGGATCTTATCAAGTTTGACTGGGATGTGGAGTCTGCAAGTGTGAGAGGAAAAGTGCTACCCTGTAGAAACCAGGGTCCAAAAGTGCAGTCACATTCATATAGAGGCTTAGGCTTACCGGATAAAAAGTGCCTGGCAAGATGGAAATGCACTTTGTCTTTTTGCTGTAAACTGTGTAATGCTAGCTAACCCCTTTAGCTGTGCCTTAAATGTAAACTGTGACACCACTTGTGGAACACATTTGAAATTATGTACAGGAAACATGTCCACTAATACCTAAGCATATCATATGAACTGAGAGAAGGACATTTCATCCTACCACAGTACCAATACCAACTACAGAAAGTGGCTGATTATTTCAGTTGCAGTCATGTAAAAAGAATATGACAGAAAAGCTACATTTCAGTTGTTAGGGTAACCAAAGCTACATTTCAGCATTGGCAGAACAAAAATATCTTTAAAGACCAGAAAATTATTTAGCTGAAAGCAACTTCAAATGCTGAAAACAACATCCTCCTCTAACTTTATGTTGTCTGACATATGAGTACTAAATCCAAGGTACTCTCCAGGCTTCCTCTTTATAGTGAGACAAAGGCACCTCCAGAGAGAAAGTCAGCCCAGCCGACCAGAGCCCCTCAAAAGTCCCTCAGAGGGGCTATGGTATCAAATCCTAGGCAGCTGGATATTTAGCCTGTGTTGCCAATGTTGGGAAAACATGCATTACATCCTAATTACAAAACAACATACACATGTGCTGGCCTGCATATACATCAAGTTTGCTCAATTTGCTAGATGCATATTGAACTTTAAGTGATTACTTCAATGTTACAAGCTCTTCTGCAAAACCACAGGGTGTGATACAGGTTCTCCAAATGTTAGCAATTCATAGGTTAAAGAGCTGAAGAAAAGCAAGGGATGAAAAAGCAGAGGCAGGGGTCAGTATTTTCAGCAAGTACTGAATTAGATTACTAAATCTCAGCAAATATGAAAGAAAATGGTTAAGCAGCTTAGGGAGAATGACTAAATTTCACTGATTAGGAATGACACTCCCATATTTGAGAATTCCTTCCTTTGGGCCACCTGCCAGCATGACTGACTTAGAATGGTTTAAATCACAAATGAGTTCAGTAATTACTTGGATTGGTTAGACTAACAAGAAACAAACATAAGGTTAACCAACCAAACAATTAGAGTGGAATGGAGACTATGTTTCATTTAGAAATAAAAGGTGACATTTTGATGTTGTTCCAGTTGTTTTTCTGGTTTACTGAAGAGATTAATAGTAAAACCTTTTTTTTTCTTTTTTCCCACCTGCTCAGGTGCCAGTTGAAGTTTTCAAAGGAAAAGCAACAATAGACTAAAATGATACTTTTTAAAGCCATTTCCTCTTAGGGATATTTCTCAGAGGTAAGGAAGGGCTCTCCCAACACACTAGTTTGCCTCATTTTAATTAGAACTAGTAATCTTGTTTTCAACCATTTACTATCTTTCCTGTGAAACTGTAAATATTTACAGACTCACAAAAGGCCAAAATTTGAATCTGCTCTTCAGTAACAATACCTTTCTAACTATAGCCCAGTGGTTGATTAATGATAAAAATAACACTGATATAACATGGTTTATGCCAGAGGACTCTGTAAGTTATTTGGCAAACAGTACAGAAGTATTGTTTGTCCCACAGAGACACTGATGATAGTACTCTATTGTGTAACTTTTAAAAAACAGCACACTACTTGAAGTGAAAAATTTCTCTCAAAAAGATGTCTTTTGCAAGAATCTAAAGCTGAAAAGCCAGGTATTTTTTAAATACAACAAAAACGTAGACATGTGTGTTTTCCCTAATGTAGATACCAGCCTGCTGGCCGTATTCACAGTGTCAGGCTTGTTATGTCCCCAAAAACTTTCACCAGATGTCCTTTCCTCTGGAGTTCTGGCCCTCCTGGAACCACCAACGTTGGTAAGCCACGTTGTCTTACCCAGTTGCAATGCAAAGAACAGGGGTAGATGAAACAGGGAAGTGAAGAGGATCTCATGTGGCTGTTGCTGTGCAACAAATATATTAAGGGAGTGAAGTTCCCCATATCCTGCAAAACATCAAGATTTTTTCCTTCTCCAAGGAATAAGCCCAACCTGTCTTGACTTCTACCTGAGAAGTAATAAGCCCAACCTGTCTTGACTTCTACCTTCTACCTGACTTCTACCTTCTTCTTCTATAGCAAGAATGAAATGGAACAAAGAGGTAAAGGAGAAAGAAAAGAACTGAGTAAGTGCTAAAGTGGATAATTCAAAATAAGAAGAAATAGGCCAAGAAAAATACCTGAATAGTAATGATAAAATCCTCAGGCTTTGGAAGTGTTTGGCTATGCAACTTTGGTCAAAAATAAGCAAGTGTTAAAGCTGTGAGAAAATTTCAAATTCAGAAAGAAAAATAAAGGAAAAATTCTCTTTAGAACAATTATAATTGCTTTCCTCAACTTACTGTCAAACTTTCTAGTTTTAGAAGTTTGAAAATCATGGCATGTAGAATTATTTAACCAGCAGATTAATATTTTTCGTAGAAATGTAAGGGCAGAGTTCTAAATACTATGGTTCAAATGTATCTGCTAAATGTGCATGCTGCAGAAGAAAGAGAAAACACTCTTTATTCTGCCCTGGAAATAAATATTGACTCAGCCTAGAACAAAGCTCTCTGAAGTTCAATAGTTCGATCCTGTGTCCTTCCTAAACAAAAAAAAACCCCATAATTTCCCTTGTGTAGATGTAAAATGTTCCTCTCCCAAAAAATAGAAAGTTATTCTAGTCATACTCCCTGTAGTCATAAGCTGATTGAAGTCAACAAAGTTATTATTCGAGGCTCTTTATACCTTTAAGAAAACCAGAGATGAGTAGATTACTCTTGCAAACTTACTTTATAATCAATAATTTACTTCCTTTCTCCATTTCGTGTTGACCAAAAGCTTTTTCTTTCTATGCTTTTGCTCCAATGTTTACATGTGTTCTAAAATGACTGCACATTGTAAACACAAAGAAAATAAAGACAAGGAATCCAGGGCTCTTGCTGGTCTCTACAATGATAAATGGGAAAATCTTTGTATTTAATCTGTATTAAGTATTTCTGTCCATCCACAGGGTTACTAATAATTAACCTTGTGTGTCAACCTCTGTTCTACGGACTGCTGATTTTGTAAATTCATGTTCACATTGAAAGGATTAAAAGAATAGTTCAGCAGATTACAGTGCATTATCAGAGTGGGCAATTACTTTGTTCTTATTCAATTATAACTCTTGTTCCTGTCACAAGTATACAGTATCAGCCTAAGAACAGGGCTGAAAACTTTTTCTAGTGCACCCAACACTTTTAAACACAAAGAACAAAAATAAATGCTTGCAAATTGGGTATTTGGGAGGGTGACGATATCTGTATTCCATTCTAGTAAGTGTATGCTCATATAATTCCCTTTTTATATCATCCTTAGGCAGCTGTGGACACAGCAGTCACACAAAGACTCAGTCCAAAAGAACTGTGATCTCATGAATTAATGCATCTAGCACAAACCACAGAAGAAAACAGAAGAAGATGAAATCTGCTACTTGGCTGGCTGCTGCTGTATGTTTAGGAGCTAATTCAGAGAAAATATTCCTGACCCATGAAATACCCTTAAAAAAATATCACAGACAGTAGCTCATTAAGCCCTGTATGAGAATAACCCTACAACTGCATGAGCAAAACTTGTGTCATTGTATGATAGCAGAAGCTCAGAAAATTCCAGGAAACTATCCCTAGGGTATCAGTGGCAAGAGGGAAGCCTGAAAAACCAATTGCTTACAGAGCCGGGAGCCGTGTTAATGTCCTCAGAGTGAATATTTGTACATGAAAATTTTCTTCCAATCACTGATCCTCTCATCCCTCAGCAAAGGGAAATTAGATCAGCCTTGTGCAGCTTCAAACCATGTCAGTTCCCCTCTAGAGAGAACCAGAAAGGAGTACCCAACACCATTATCCAGTTGTCCTTTGTCTTCAAAACTGAACCTTAGCAAATGCCATCAGTTTGCTTCTCTTAGCAGATTTATTTTCTGCAGCAAGCTACCTGCCCAGCAGCAATTTCCCCAGTCTTCCAAATCTTTCTAGTGTTAAGGAAAATCTCCAGGGAAAGAAATTACAGTGTTTCCAATTAAAGATGAATGCTGTACTTCACACCACTATATCTGCATTCATAATGCCAACCAGAGTGTTGCAGTGGAAGAGCAGGAATTTGGTTCCAGCTTTTTGTCACAAACCACACTCATTCACTCTGTTTGAGTTTCTACTCAACATATTTAAAAACAAAGACAAGAAGAATATAAACAAAGGTTTAAAATTTAACTTTTCACCAAAGCCAAAAACAATCATAGGACATTATTGGACATATATAGAACTCTATTCTTCTGTGTGATGATGTACATCCTCGTGGTACAGAAGGGGATTAAAGAACAAGTATTTACCTCAAAAATTAGAACTTCTGCTGAATAATGATTTTACCTTGTGGTTAGCTTCAGCAACCCTAATTTGAGACACTGCAATTTTACATATGCTCAGTAAGAAATTTATTCCATACTTACTGGTGGTCCCCGGGGTCCTGTTGGACCTGCTTCTCCCTCTGGCCCTTGTTGACCCTGTTTGAGGGAACAAATTTGAAATGCAACAAATTTGAAAAAGGATAATTTTTACACAGTTTTCTAAATCTTTTGGATAAGATTAATGACTTTACCTGTTTGCCAGGATTTCCCATCAACCCTGGCACCCCAGGAGGACCTCTACTACCCTGTTGGACAGCAGATGAAAAATATTAGCCAGGCCAATGGTTTGCTCTTCCATTTTAAAACAAAAAATTAAAATAAAGAAAGCAATAATGTTTAAAATGTCACCCTGTGTTGGTTTTTTAACTTCAATCCATATTTTGGTGTTCTTTTAACTCTGACCAAACCCTTCTATCTAATTTTTCAAAAGTCAGATTTCAGTTACTTTGCTGTTTATGTGCTGACAAATCCCAAATAGATTTGATTGCTGCTTTCAAATCACAGAAGGCAATATCATTCTATGTAATTTCAGACAAAATTCATGTCTCAGTCTAGTTTTCTTTTTCAATTGCTTACAACTAAACTCAAACATCATTGTCTGAAATGTTCCACAGTCTCAATCTTACAACAATTTTCTAAACTAAATTGGAATTGATGCTGCAATTTGGTGCAACCTAAACAGAGGTAACAACCTCTGTCATTCAATCAACTTAGGGTGGCTATAAATATTATTCTTATTACAAAATCATTCATTCTAAACTGTAGTGAGGTAGCCATGTCACAAGCTTCCTCTAGCAATGACTTCCACAAATTTAAAAGGAAATTACTTTTTTTAGGTATTATTTAACACCTAGAATAGTGAAAACCACCTCATGTAGCACAAGAATCATGAAACTGCACAGGACTAGTTGATTGAAAAATACATTTGTTCCTTCAGCCAAAGGCTTGTCTCTTACCACAAGAGAAAGTTAGCAGAATTTCACTAAATACTTTAGAACTTGATAAGCACAAATACACTGTTATAAGAAAGCCAACACTCAAGGTGTTTTACCTTTGGGCCAGGAATGCCTTTCACACCCGGAGAGCCTGGTAAACCCTGAAAGAAATAACATTTACGTTTATTTGTTGTTAAAGAGAATTGGAAATGGTGTTAAAAAACATCTTTCTCATGCTTGAGTGTTTCTAACCCTTTTACTTGATGTTGAAGCACTTTTATTCAATAACGGACAAAGCTTGAATTCTTTCTGTTTACAAAGTAACAGATAAGGATTTTATACAATTACTTCACAAATTGCAAAGGGAGCACGGAAAAGTGAGGAGTTGTGAGTTTTTCTGGCTTAGACTAGAAATACATTCTTGTCCCAGTATGCTGGGACTGGAGGTGCCTTTGGACAGATTTCATTCCTTCTAAGAATGAAGAGACTTGCACTTCCTGCATTCTTGCACCTCTCTGCAAGAGCTCATAGCAAATACAATTTTACCAAATTGTCTTCCAAGCGTAAGAGTTCACCTAGTATTACAAATTTACTTCCAATTCTGTTTTATCCTTCACTATTCCTCACAGCAATTACTCCTACAGCAAAGTGTTTTAAAGAGCTTTCTGTTTAGCTTTTGACAATGGGCTCAGTTTTCAAACTCAGTTAATGCACAAGGATTACCTTCTGAAAGAGTCCATAAAGCACTACTGATTTCCCTGTAAGTTCACCACAGGGGAGACACTAGAGGACTTCAACCCAGCCACAGAAAGCAGCATGAGTGTGATGCATTCCAGATGTTCTGAGCCAGCAGAATAAAAAAGGATGTTTATTCATCTAAGGTGTGTTAGACTTGCAGCTCAGCTTCTCCTGCTCAGCCTGGGAATAGTCTGGCCCTAGTCAACACAATTAGGGATCATCCCTAATTGTGGGGTCACACCATGGTACCCACAGGGTTTCAGACAGGAGAAACACCAGAGGAGTCACATCCTGGCCACAAATAGTTTGTCACACCAAGTTCCTCTCAACCACAGCATAAGGAGATCTAGACTTTTGTGCAAAGGTTTTGCACACACATAGGAGAATTTCCCCTTGCATTACACATACTCTTTCCTGGGCCTTTTGCTTAGATTTTCACTTGAATTACTCCAATATCAGAGTCACATTAACCTAAGAGCCTTTCTGTGGTTTGAACTGAGCCTACCTTTCAAAGGTAAAATACTTGATACTTACTGGCAATCCCGGGAGCCCTGTGTCACCTGGAGCTCCAGGTTTTCCTGGTTCACCCTGTAAAACATTTTAAGTTGTAATTTATGTAAATCTACACGAGGGAAAATTTTGTTTCTGGAACACAGAGTTGACATACTTTTGGATCTGTAGTATAGGAAAGTTAATTCAATTACCCTGATAATGTGCATAAAGCCACAAGCAGCAGCCACAAACGAGTGAGCAAATCTAGGGCGCTACAAAAGATCAGACATATGCCAATTGTGCCTTACTTTTGCTCCAGGCATTCCAGGGATCCCTTCACGGCCATCAACTCCTGGTAAGCCCTTGAAAAAGGAAAAAAAAAATTATTGTAATTTTTAAGAGATTTTGCCCAAGTTCTGATATGCAAATTAACATCACATGAAGCAAATGAAGAAATTAAATATACATACAGGCTCTCCTTTAGGCCCAGGGAGGCCATTTATTCCTCTTGTACCTTGAGGACCCTAAGAATAAGAATAACAATAATGTTTTGAAATTAATCTAAAGACATTGAAATGATAGATGAAAAGATTGTCAAAACATACTCATTCATATATTCATTATTTTGAGAGTACCAGGTGTACACTGTTTAAATGCTATTAAGTGACTAATGTTTGCAAGTAAAAAAGAGTTAAAATTTGTCTGTGCTCACCCTTTCTCCCTTTGGACCTGTCTCTCCTAGTGGACCTCTCTGTCCTTGATCCCCCTACAGAAAAAGAAATATTTTAGAAATAAAACCAGAATAAACTTCCTTGTATTTTTTAGCTAAAGCTGTGAGAAAATAACCAAGTACACTTCACATTTGGTTAAAGCAAATAATATTTCAAAATATTTCAAAATCACACAATATTTAAAAACACAGTTTCTTAAACTGCATCTCACAACTATTTTTTAAAAAACACAGCTCAAGCCATCACCTGGGATTTCAGGAGTGTCTAAGCAAAGGATATTGCACTTGTCTGTTTAACAAAGAGTTACTGGCTATTCCAAGCACAAATTTCAGCTATGGAAGCAGGGAGCAAGGAAGAATTTAAGGAAAAACAAAACAAAACAAAACAAAACTAACCCACCACCAAATAAAACACACACACAAAAAGTACCTCCAACAAAAATTGCACAAATTGCCCTTTACAGGTTTTGTTCATTTGATACCTGGAAAATTCCAAGCCACCATAATTCACATTAGTACTCAGAACAAAGAAGTAACCATAATATGCTAAGAAGTTAAAATGGGTTCATCTATCTTAAATCCTTTGGGGACATTGAGAGATTATAGACTTGATATCACTGTACTATCATTTATTCACCTGTGGGGAATCAATAGAATTGCATTAATCAGGGGCATTTTTGATTCACAGCCACAAATTTCAAGACTTAATATCTAACTGAGAAGTGTTTGGATAACCTAAACTCTGCTTACAGGTGCACCAGGAAGACCTTGGGGACCAGGATCACCATCAAGACCACGAGCTCCCTACAAAACAAATAGATAACACAAGACATTAAAGTGAACTGCTGGAACACTAATAACTTCTGTGTCCTCCTGGTTTGCTGGGAGCTGCAAATTCTCTACAGATGAGGGGGGGTTTATAGCTCTAATTAGAAAAAGAAAAAAGGCAAACAATTTTCTCCCTCTATCTTGTTTTTTTTATGGAGTTATGAAACCCAATATATTTTAACTACAAAAAAAATATCAGTCAAAAAACAACATTCAGATCATTCTCTAAAAAAATCTAGCAAGGACCTTTATATGCTACTTCAAAAAATCTGTGTCTTCTTTAATAATACTATGTCCTTCATCACATAATACAATAGCATCAAAATGTGAAGAGAAATCATTGAGTGCAGTGCAGATATTTTTATCTCATGTTTCAAGGAAAAAAGGCAATCACTACCCTGTAAACAAATGTAAATGGAGAGAAAAAAAAGTGTTTTAAAAAAGATTTAGAGAGAATATGGAACTTCTTTGTCAAACAGATGTAGTAAATATTTCAAGTAGACAAAACAGTACAGAAAATGTAGGCAAATAACTATGAAGAATCAGAAGACACAAAGGCCAGAAAAGCAAAGGTAATAATAGCTTAGCAAACATGTCTAAGGGGTTAGGAAGGATCATTCACGAGAAGATTCATAATCAGGAGAGATTTGATCTTGTCTCTGAAGACAGACGATCACAAGATTTACATGATTTGAATGCAGGAGAAGGAGACAATGGCAGGATTGCTACATTCTAATCCTTTCAGAAATTTTTAGCATATAGATTTAAGAAGATCACAAGAAATGTAACAGCCAGTTTTATAATAACAGAGAGAAACACTTTGACAAACAGAAGGAAAAGTGCCCAACAAAGTCAGAGCCCACATAAATATTAATCCCACTGTCAGCAGTTTAAGATACAGAGATGTTAAAGACAGAAAGAATGGAAAAAAGAACAAACTCTCAATAAAAATCCTGACAAAAACTGGGGTCATGGAAGGAAAAGGCTTTAGGAAGATAGAAAACACAGGAGGGACTACTTAATAAATTTTAGTTTTAATTAAAATGTGTTATAGTTTATAACTTGCTATTTTGCTAACTACAGACTTGCATACATGCACAACTACCATAACTGCAATGACTGGGGAAAAGGTGTGAAATGTACATGTCCTTCATTAATTATTAGGACTGAGCAGCCCTTTTTCCTAACAAGTACAGTAGTTACAGAAATACAGCTGTTAGGAGAGAGAAAATGCAAGGGAAATAAAGGAGAAACTTAAGAAGCTTTAAAAATATTCAGAGATGTAAATTTTTTAATATAGGCCATTTTATAGAAAGGATGATTAACACTCACTTTTGTACCCTTAGGTCCCATTATACCAGTTATACCTCTGATACCTAGGATGCCCTGAAACAGAAAAATATATTCAAATTATGCTTAAATCTGCTCATCAGAACTGTCCTAGTTTTCAGACTGAAGACTCAAGAGTTTTACATCCTTTCTTTATGCTTATTTTACTATTTTCTTAGTATTAAAGGCAAAATCCAACTTCTATTGTAATAGAATACTTAATTTATATAGTAATTTAATATTTTACTCATTTTAGAATTTTAAAAATAATAACAAAACTATCAGGCCGCAATATAAAACTGCAAATACATTGTAAGGACCAAAACAACCCGAACAATTTCTCATCTTGGTTACCACAGAGTTGAAGCATTCTCACCTGCAGCTTGTGTGAAAGGAACATGTGCAAAAGTGTTGTCTTAAGTGGGGCTTGGGACAGATGAAGGAGACTTCATAGAGGCAGACAAAATAGGACAAGGTTTTTGAGAGTAAAAGTGCTAAGTTTATATGTCCACCACACCTGAGAGGCTCTGCTGAGTAAACATCCTAGTACAGCAGGACATATAACTATCAAGATAGAGTCTTAAAGGAAAATTGTCTTCAATGTCTTCCTCTTCCCAAGAGACTGAAACTGCCTGAGATGTCCCCTCCCAGCAGAGACCAAACCCCCAGCCATAAAAAGTTTGTCCTGCAAGAAGAAGAGTCCACTACAACTGTGTTAATGAAACAGCTACAGGCATTTCACTACAGATTAGGCAAAACTCCTTGCCCAGACTCTACATTGGCAGCCTTTACTTGCTGCTCACAAAGTTTGAAGGAATCTTGCAGAGAACATCTGAAGTCTTGTCAGCCTGAAACATGGGAAACATCAGGATAATGCAACAATCACATCTCCCACAAGGGAGATGAACACAATTTAATTCTGTATCTAAGATCAGAGATGGAAGTAGGCACACTGTGGTATCCAATACTTTCTACAAAGGCAACACCTCTCCCAGAGGCAGCTATCTCATGCAAATCTTCTTGCCAATGCAATAAATAGGTTGGATAGCAAGTGCTGCAGTGGAGACTGGATACATAACCTCTTTCATTCATTTGTGAAAGGAACATACAAGAAAACACAGCAGAGACTACAGCCTCACCGTCTGTGCCTCCAAAGCATTGTCTGTCCTCTTTTCCACAGGATATCTATCTGACATCACTTTCTGCATATTATGAATCCCACATTTTAATAAAAACCAGCTATTTTAGAGCTTGTTTGTAAGGTCACCAACTGGTGAAACAGTGAAATGTTATGAATAAGACATTAAAAAAAAAAACACAGAAGGAAAGAAAAATCAAACTTTAGTTGGTTTTTAATTCTAATGTGTTATTTCACAGTGATTGAAGAACTTTACCAAACTGAGTAAAAAGAATTGGTCCCCACAGGCCTTTCAGACAGCAGAAGCTGTCTCTTACACAAGTACTTTGTCTGCACCAGGTCCTCGGGGATATTTTTGAGGATCAAACACCAGAAGGAGTGCACCCTTTCCTTTACTTAGTCTGTTCCTTATCTTTTTTTCTAGTCATAATCCAGAGGTTTATGTTGTCTTGTGTTTATGTTCATAGAGAATTTTGTAATTTAGGATTTAGGTGTTATGTAAGTTAGGATAAGCTCCTGTATAATATCACATCTGGACACCAATGGCATTAAATAAATAGTTTCACACCAAAGAAAAAAGCATAAGACCCCATCAGAAAATAAACCATAGAAATTAAAGGTGTTATGCCTGTTTCTCCTGCTTAGAATGACCCCTTTATTCTGTTGCCTAGTCCTTTTCAGCCATGGTAACCATAAGACCTCCTCCACAGGGAAGAAGCTGAGGAAGGATGTGCCAGAACAAAGAACGGTGAAGCAGGACAAGAAAATAACCAGGTATGATTGAAGGATACTTCTTCTGCAAGCCAAAAGGCAAAAAACTTCTGAAAAAAAATCCAAACTGCTACTTCATCCTCAAATCTTAGCTAAGTCTGAATTTCACAGTTGACTGGTTTCAAGCAGTTCTTTTGCAAGGACAAAGTCAGAGTCATCAAAATTATGAAAAGGAAGGCCAAGGGAAAAAATCCAACTATTTTCACAATCTTAGCACAAGACAAAATTTAGGACATGAAATAGCTTTTAAAGTTAGCTTTTCCATAGAACTATATGGTGCTTTGTGCCAAGCCACAATGTAGTTTTTTGGAGAGACTTAAATAATTCTACTTTCTTTCATAGAAAATACAGCAGAATAAAGAGAAAGGTGCATGGAGATATTATAAAATCTGTTTTTTTTTACAATATCAAGAAGAAAAGATATGTCATAATGAAGCAAATGTGTAACGCTATTTAAAACAAAATACTTTACTGGAGGGCCTTGAGCTCCCACTTCACCACTGGGTCCTTGGTCCCCTTCTTCACCCTGGGAAAGCAAAAGGAATACATCTGTAGCTAATCCATACCATGCATATTGCTTTCTCATTGTATGAGGTGCATTTACTACTTAATGTTTTCTGTCACCATGTCCTGCTTCAAAGAAATCCAAATGAAGTCGCACCACTTCCTCAGCCAGATACTCGTTCATTCAATTATTAGTTAACAGGGTAATTGCAAAGAAACCCCAGCATAAAGAATAACTATATTTTAATCTGTCTCCCTTTTTTTCTTGACATTAATCTCTTTAGGATTTCATCAGGAACTTTAGTGATAGGACATGAAGTAAAGGATACAAACTGAAAGAGGAGAAAGTTAGGTTAGATAGTAGGAAGAAATTATTTTTATTGAGGGTAGTGAGTCACTGGAAGAGGTTGTCCAGGGAGGTTGTGGATGCCCCAACCCCGGCAGTGTTCAAGACCAGGCTGGATAAGGCCTCGAGCAACCTGGTCTAGTAAAAGTTGTCCCTGCACATGGCAGAGGTGTTGGGATTAGATGATCTTTAAGGTCCATTCCAACCTCTTAACACTCTGTGATTCTATGATTTCTTGTTCTTCCAGAATAAGAGTGTAAAAAGTTCTCTTTAACATTTTTTCCTGCAACATTGAAGCATGGATCAAGGCAGCAGCAAGGTTATATAACAAGGTTAATTCAAATGAAACACCTTAAGAGAGTTTACATTTCAGTTTTCAAGATGAATAGGACTTGGCCTCTTTACAGTTATAGTCTTTCTTTGCTTATGAACTTCTACTGTGTCCTTTCCCTTTCAAATGTACTTTTCATTCTCATTCTTAATGTAACTGCTCATCTGTGCCACAGAACTATTAACCTGGTAAATTAAAGAAATTATTCTGCATTTAAATGTTTGAAAGATTTTCAGTGAATATATTCAGCTTCAATTTTTGCCATAAGTTCCCTAATAATTAAATTGAATGATCAAAAAAAAAGCAAGATAAATATGACTTCTGAATCATAATAAATATATAGTACAGGTGAATATAGAATAGAGATGTCCCTCTGGTTACTCTGGAGCACTATGATATGTAGTATCACTTCATGCATTCTATTAAAACAACTAATACCTCTAACAAAACATAATAGTGTTTTTGAAGGAGAGGCTAAACTACTACTAGCTTGCTAAAAACAACAGCAGTTTTTTTCCTCTTTTTTTATATTTTACCTTATAGCCTTGTTTTCCTGGTTCACCAGACTCTCCTTTTGAACCCTTTTGTCCCTAAAATAAACATAAATAACCAAAATAAATAAATAAATAGAGATTATTCCGAATTAAAATACAGTTTTCCAAAACAGACACAGACTGCTGAGAGCTGTCTTGATGTTCCCTCTCAGCTCCCATTCACTAATGCTTCCTCACCTGTCTAGGAAACACTACATATTAAGTAGCATGCTCAAAATCCTGGATCTGGCAAGGTTGCATTTCTAGGAAAGTTAGTATTTCTTCTTATGTTATCCCATAAAAATTTCCTGGGGCCAACAGTATTCCTAGAAACCAGCAAAGAATACAAATCTCTAGCTAAAATGAGACTCAAAACTTGTTAATTTCAATTTAGTACATTACAGGTCTCCCAGGAAGAGAAAAAGAAGGAAAAAGGATCAAGGATTTGGGGGAATATTTCGTTTCTGGAGTCAGACTACATGTGTTACAGAAAGTGAATGAAACAATCCTTCACATACTCTAATCCTCTCAGGACCACACATGAATTTTATCCTGAAGATTAGAGGAGTAGCAAGAGATTTCAACAAAAGGTTACTTTGGCAGTCAAGAGTTGAATAGCCATAAGCAACCACACCGGTGCAAATGTTTTCGGAATGAATTTTGGAATTTTCAAGTCAGTAATTACCCTTCCTAGTGCCTTGGGACAGCATCTCTGTAAGGAATGCTCGAACAAGTTCTCTTACCTTCATACCCATTAAGCCAGCATGTCCTGGGCGGCCTGGTGGACAAGCATTGGGACACTGGAAAAGCATTCACATAGTTATTACCACACAGGCTGAAAAAGATTGTCTGGCATCACTTTAAAAGAGACAAAAACATGGACAATAATCTTACCAACAGGTCACCATCTTGCAGGCCAATCGTTCCCTAAATTAAATTAATCAAAGTCAGCAATAGAGAAACAATCAGACATGACTCATTAGGTAATACAGTAATTAGACAAAACGGAAAATATTACTCTCTATATCAGAAATACAATCAACCAAAGAATCTCTCACATGAAAATGACCTAAACTGTAGGATTTTATTGTAGCATGGCAGGTACCTGCAAAGTCCTGTCCTCTAACTTAGGTCAACTTTTCAAAAAAAACCACCAAAGTATTTCTTTGGCCTTTTAAACTACCTCAAATGTATTTTCTATTAAGTATAGAACAAGTATATTCAAACCCCATTAACTTCCTACAAACCCAAGACAATTTCTACAATAAGAATAACTTAGTGCCATTCAGCAAAAGATTCAGATCTTCACAGAGAAAATTATTTTTACAGGGAAAATAATCTTCCCACAAGTATTGGTAGATGACAGTTGCAATAAACCAGACATCAGTGTACAACGAGATGCTCTCAGTGTGGGGGAAGGCCATTTCTCATATTAAATCAAACACTTGATGGAAGCTAACAGGAGGATTATGAGGCACAACAGGAGAAACATTATTTCACAGCAGCAGCTGGATTCTCTGAGGCCCAGTGGGAAGGAGCACACAGTTTCAAAGAAAACAGGGGAGTTTAAGGAAGGAGTTGGTCTCCTTATATACAGAATGAATTTTAAAATGCCAAGAGTATTTGAGTCCATAATGTCATCAACTTGAGTGGGACTGTGGCACTTCAGAAACTTAAAAAGGACAAAACTGTAAGGAATAAAAGCAGTATATGCCATTATTGAGGACTCATTTCCACTTGTTCCCTAATTACTCTTTCCAATTTACCCACAATTTTCACAATGCCTCTGCCAGTTCTCTGGCAATTTTCATGAAAACAAGAAACATGGCATAAATAAAGCACATGTATTTAGGGTTTGTCCCTGAAGAGTGGGGAGGAGGAGGTTCCCAACAGAGGAACTGTACAGCTTTTAAAAAGACATTAGCATGACCCCTTTCCCAGAGGTTTGCATTTCCCAGCACCCAGACTGGGATGTGTCTGCCAAACTCTCTGCTTTATCTCTCTGGGCAGGTAAATTGCCACAAGACAAAGGCATAACACACATCCCTCCTCCTAAGAGGCTAAAAAAAAAAGATAACCATTCCCCTGGAGAGGCAAAACACTGATGCAAAGCTTTCTTCTATTCCTTGCAAGTAGCAAAAAAGACATTAGAACTTAAACCACTGGGAGCATATGTTTTTGTCTCATGAGTAAAATACTAAGTTTTTCTTCTCCTAACAGAGAAAGGCCTGCCTCTGCTGAAGGAATACCAGAGAGGCACAACAAAGACTACATTTACGGTAAGATTATGATTCCCAGAAAAATTTACAACCAGTGTATTTACAGTTTGCAGAAATGGGAAGTCATAATGACAGAAGTTCCACAGTTTGCATTTCAAATTACTTTTTTATAACCATAAAGACTAGTAACTTGCTTTCTAAATGGGAGATCAAAAGCCTGCTGAAAACCTAGAGTTGGTATTCAGCTGTAGAAGTCGAGGAGATTTGTTCGAGCAGCAACACAAAATTCAGATATTAGCATTTATTAAACATAATCACTTACTGGAGGACCTGGAGGTCCTGGTGGCCCTGGTGGCCCTCTTTTTCCTGGATCTCCCTTAAAAAGGGTAAAATAATTTAGTTTATTCATAGTAGTAATGACAACCAGTAGTTACATATTCAGACCACACAACAACAGTGAGAAATTAAGTGGCTACAGAAGGACAGACTAGGTAGCCATTTAAAACATCAACCCACAACATAACTCCCATAAGAGAAAGGGAAAACATTTTTTTTTTAGTAGAGCAGCCATGTTGTGAAACAGGAGTCACAAGAGAACCAACACATTTTTGCCTGCTTCAGAAAACTGAAGTATCTGACCATGGGATCATCTCTGTACTCTTCCCCTGTAGCAGCTATTTAGTTATGAATGAAAAGAATCCTAGTAACTGGCAAAAGTGCCCAAAGCAGAAAGAGGGGTAAATCCACTTTTTCAGATCCCAATATGAATTTACCAAGTTAGAATTTTATTCTGTTTGTGAAGTTTTGATGCTTGATGCTCTCAGAAATAAAGACAAAGTGGAACCTCTGCAAATTAATGTTTTCAAATGCTTTTAATTAAAATAGGTCTAATAATTGGGCAGAGACCACCTTTTAACTTAATACTGTCATTTCAATATCATTTTTTACATGTCATTAAATCAGAAATACAATGAAAAAGATGACTATAGAAAATTATTCATTAATTCTCACAATGCATGAGCTACAAAGTGTGGAGTCCAAATATGACAGTGTGGTGAAACTGAGTGCACAGTCCGGCAGTAGGGTCAATAGATAGAATCAAACTTAAAATTAGGCTAAGAAGAAACACTGAATTGCCGTGTTCACAAATAAGCAAAAGAAAATCAATAATTTAAGTAGTTACGGTTTACCTTTTCTGGATTTCTGACAGGTCTGCTTTTGGGTTTTAGCTTTCCTTGAATAAGAGAAGTATAGTATGGGACACTCCATGAAACATGCAATTCTACTCTAACAGGTGGCCCTGACTTTATGCTGTTCATTATTGCTTATTTCTGATGAGCTTCAAACACAATCTTTCTTCCACCAATGATCACTGCAGAGGAAAAAAATGTTTGAAAGTGCTGTGACAGCCCAAATAGTGTTTAGATGACCCAGTAATTATTCATTTTTTTTCTTTAAGTACCTTCTAGCAATTGAATAAATCTACATTTTTAGCAAACACAATAGTACTTACAGGTGGGCCAGCACGACCTACTTCCCCAGGAAGTCCTGCTGCACCAGCTGGACCCTAAAACAACCAAGATAAATAGTATTTTTAAACCATACAAAACCTGTGTAACAAGCATTCAGACACCAGTATTCTTGCCCCATATACCACAGACCTACACAACCTCAGTGGCAGCTTAAGGAAACATACATGATAAACATAGAACATCAGGATTAAAACAGTCTCTTTTCTCACTGAATTACTTTAAATTACAGTATAATAGATTTATTGAATATTTAAACAGATTCATTATTAATTATATTTATCATTAATTAAATTATATTTATTAATTGTAAATTGATACTTACAGGTGGTCCAAGAAGTCCCTTGCCCTTTGAAATATGAAAAAAAGATCAGAAAAATGGGAAAGGTTCCAAACTTAGTCAAGTTGTTTGCTAGAGTATTTGGGATAGAAAATGTGTAAAAAAACCCTTGTTGTTTGATTCCACAGAATAATTCTGAAAATTTGTTTAATGACTGTTTGATATCAATTATATTATTAGGTAGTCTGTATCAGTAGAGAAAATTAAACTATTATGTTGCCTTGCAGTATCATTAAATGTATGTACAAACACATATACCCCCACAAAGGAATGAAGACATTAAAGGCTTTGGATTTAGCTAATGATCAAGTACCATGATAAACATATCTATGCTGTAATCATTTCCTTCTAAAGTTACATTTGAATTTGTAATAAAAGAGAACGTTTTTCCCTGAGGTCCAAATCCATTAAACTTCTGGTTTTTGGTAATCAGAAAGAAGACCAAACTGCTCCTGTTTATATTTTCCATCAGTATTCATCTGGATCATTTTAATGGGAAGGGTCCAAGATACAAACATGTTCCTGTGTATTTGGCTGAGAAAACAGATCCCTCAGTCTTGCATTTTAAAAGCAAATGGAAGATTTTATGGAGAATAGCATTGATTAGATCTATGAAACAAAAGAATATGAAATTCCAAATACACTTAAATCTTCAGGAGATTTGATGTAATAAGGTACGAGGACTTAATAGTAAGTCCTAACTCAGGTGATAAACACCACTGGATGAGCATGAAAAACAGTTATAATAATTAAAAACTAATTAGTGTATCCAAGGCTTCTGGTTTTCTGTTTGCACTGAGCATTTTAATAACTTAAGCAAAGGGGTTTTGTGAGATATTAAGTCTTTGGATAACTATCCAGGGACTACTCCACTTGCAAAAAGCCACTGACAGTACTCAAAGCAGTGCATAACTACACCTAAGCACTCAATTAATCATGTAGCTAGTATGCAGATTCATAACTGTGCTCACTATGTTGCTAATAAATGAGGTTTCATGGATCAAACCAATGAATTGCAAAGGTCAAACAGCCCCATTACTTCACACTTGTAGTAAGAGCTTCTCCAAAAGTCTCTGAATCTGACAATTAGAACCATCACACTCCAGCAATACCACTTTTACTTGGTTTTCTTTTTGTTTTCATGGCAGGCATTTTTTGTTGGGGTTTTCTGAGGGTTTTTGTTGGGTTTGGTGGGGGGGGGTTGTGTGCATATTTTTTTATTTGGTAGTGGTTTTGTGAGGTTTTTTGTTGTTGGTTTGGTTTGGGTTTTTTGTTTTTGTGGGTTTTGTTAGTACATTTAATCCCACTAAAGGTCAGGTGACCAGTGCTGGCCACTTTGAGAATCTTCCAGTAACCACACAATTTCTTCAGTAGCACACAGCCATTCATCAGAGGGAAAAGGACATTTATACAGGCTTTCCTAAGAGATTTATTTTGAGCATTAATCTTTCCATATGGATTCAGCATGTATGGCTTAACAACCACGGAGCTACAAAATTAATCACTAGGCTTCTTCCTAACACATGAGGTCTAAGGATGAACCCTAATAAGTACAAGAGTAATGACACAAAGTGACTAAGTATGTCCATCTTTTCTCTTCTTTTAAATAAATTGGAATTTTCATTTCCTTATTATAAACAGTCCTTCAGATTCACCTGAAAATACAAGCTTCAGCTGCTTATTAAGCAGAGGCAAAACAACTCCAAAAGCAATCCCCACTGAGGTTCACTGAAGCGTTATCACCTTAAGACTGAAAGTCTCAGGGCAAACAAAAATCACTCAGCTTTGAACAACGGTCCAAAATCTTATCAGATTTATTGCTTTTACAGTCTTAAAATATGGTGACAAAAGACCTGCTGCTTTGAAAAGAATCAGCATTCTGCTTTGACAAGTTGGTCCAGTTTTCTGCTTTCCCAAAGTAACATTTATACCTCTAAATTGAGATTAAACTCCTTTATACATGTTTCATATACCCACTTTTTCCAGAGGGTCTTAAATTATTTGTTCTTGCATTAGTCTATTAATGGTTAGCTAAAATCATGTGTGTTTTCCCTAGCTCTGTTTTTATTTCAGTTTATAAAATACCATAGTACTTAAACCAAGTATTTCAGTAATTCAGTTTTATTTCCCCATTTTCTCCTATCATAGAATGGCTTGTTTTAATATTTTTCTCCCATATCACCTGACTAACATAGCTGACCGAATTAAACTACCTTTTCATTGCAGCTAGATGTAATAAAACGCATTGCACACAACCCAGAAACTATTTCCCCATCTAGTTGATAGCAAAAAAGAAAACTATATATATAAAAATATAAATATATATATAACCAACAAAAACCCTCAAGTCTCTAACAGGAAAACATAGGGGATTCAGTCTATTAAGAACCTACCTCAGTTCTGCTGTTTTCTGAGACTAAATTTAGCTCATATATTGAGCCTACAGCTCAACCAGCCACTATAAAAGTACTACCTACTTTCCAGACTTTCAGGTAAGAATCAGCATCCATGAAAATTCAAGTAAAATGTCCACAAAATTATTCACCTTGAGTTTGAACATCGTTATAATGTAACATCTTCAATAATAACTTTATCATTTTCTCTCTGGCCAAATATCAAAATAATTGTTTCATATAAATTTAATGAGCGCTAATAGGACAGGGTCAAAAATACAAATACACAAGGAAGGCTATTCTGGAATACAATATGTCTTTAATTTAAATCATTTCTCCAAATTTAGTCTTAATTAAATTTAAATTATATGCAGCCTTATTATAATTCATGCTAGACATCTTGTTCCATCACTCATCTTCCTTGAGGATTTTCCTAATCTAAATTTCTACATGCTAACTATCATTTACTTCTTCAACCTGCAAAACTCCTAAAACTCACAATTACTGTCAGCCACTAAAAATGGATATTAAATCCATCTCCATGCCAATGGAAACAGTACTCTTTGCATGTCCTTTCTCATATTTTGCTTTGTTTTCATACAGAACAGCAAAACAGCACTAGGAATCCCATACAGAATTTACACTTCAGTTATGCCATTTAAACACATGGCAAGAAGCTGAAAACAGGAGTAACTGTAGACTACTACATGCCAAGGAAGCTTGAGATCTCTCATCTCCACAGCATTTTCAAATAGATAAATCCAAAACTCGGGACCACATCACACATGCTTCTTTCTTTTCTACAGCATACAAACTAAACATAACCTTTCAGTAATATTTGCCCACTTAGGTAAAAAGACAAACAGGTTCTTTAAAGTACTACTTAATAACTTATGAGGTCTTTGAAAACTCTGAAATAGTTTTGGGCTTTTCTTTGCTGCATTTAGTGTGAAGAAGCCTTCATATTTATACTTCAGGTGTAAAAACCCTCTTCACATACTAGATGCATTACTTACTGGAAGTCCACGAGCACCTGGCAGTCCTGGCTCCCCCTTTAAAAGATAAAAAATTAATTGTTAAGAGGCATTAGCATAAAGTTTTGTAAACAATATACAGGAAGATGTTCTCACCTCTTGGAGGCTATCATTTAGTGTACATAGTCTGCAAGTATTATTCACTTCATTAATGCTATGCTGGTTTCAGTAAGACTTGATAAAAAGGAAAGACTTTCTCAGTATTAAAATGATACAGCCTCGGGCCTTTTATTCCCCCACCCCCAAAAACTTCAAGCATGCTTGTTACTCTGACTTCTGATTTATATGTCATTTGTTTGATTGATGATGAAGTTTCACTATTCTCATTCCCACTGCATATTACAATGACAATTGTAATACAAGGTGGAATTGGCCTCACCATTACTGAAGATGCTCAACCTTAATGTCAACAATGCAATGCCATGCCACCATTCCTTACTGCTGGCTGTGGGAATGGAAGTTTCTTTGTACTGTGTGAAAGAGCCCACTAGATATATATTCTACAGATATTTTAAGAATGTAAGAAAGGCTGCAGCATCTTATTAGTTGCATGGAGACAAAAAAAAAATGCTGCTTCAAAAAAAGCAGGCATCATTTTGTTCCTACCTTCTGTCCTTTTGGTCCTGGGGCTCCACGTGAGCCATCAGGTCCTGTGAATCCCTTTGGAAGTAAGGTATACAATGTTAATGCAGGAGTTAACCTGTTGTTCTTAATCACAACAGAAAACATTCTAAAACATAGAAAAAGGAAGCTATTAAATTAAATTAGTAACTGCAGGAGATTTGCAATCCAAGTATCTATTTGCTGGTACAGATAGAACTAGACAAGTTCAAAGTGCTAGGTTCTGGTGACAAACACCTGTGCCTGTGATATGTATCTTCAAAAATTATTCAGGTAAATCACAAATTAAACATGTGATCTCACATGATCTTATTTCCTCTTAATGGGAGATTGATGATTTTATTTAATGGCTCAGGTCAAAAACGAAAACTGTCAGGGTTTTCTATTTCAAATAAAAGTTTCATTGGCAACAACAACAAAACAAAACAAACAAACAAACAAAACAAAGGACCAAAATACAAAGCTGCCAGGCCAGATTTAAAGTTACTCTTTGAAGCAAGTTTTTGAATTTGTCTACCTAGGCTAAAATTAAAAGGCAACCATGATACTATAACTAGGAATTCATTTGAAGTTCTTATTTTCCCTTTTGTTTCCAATTTTATAGCCAGCTTGTATGGCTTAGAAATCTTCAGACATGTCCAGAACAGCTTTTTCCTTTACATTTGCCTAATATTTTTTATTTGTATACTTCCACTTTTTTTGGTATACTTCCAGAAATTCAGTGTTCACACAATTGTTCCAACAATTTGATTTTGAAAGCTTACATGGTCATTACAAGCAATTACTGTACAGTACCTTTTCACAGTCTATTAAGCCTGATACGGAAATTATTTTTGAAATAAAATGAGATTTAAAAAGTCAGAACTGTCTTACCAATTAAACACAAAAGGTATTATAAATCTAAAACCCCAATTAAAATTTCAATGCACAGTGGAAGTACAATAAGGTCTTATGTTTTTTCTTCAAGTGAAAATAAAAAAGTTCAATATTTCAGAAGACTGTATTCTAGTATTACATTTTCAGTCATCCACTAATATGAGAGAATATACAAGTGTGAACAAATATAAAAAGCTGAGCTGAGTTTACTGTTTTGTTTTACCTGATTTTGTTCCCATGAATTTTGGAAAGGAAAAATAAAACTATGTCTTAAGTGAAAATTGTAAGGGGCAATGATTTTTCAAGATCTGCTTATAGGGTTTTGACACGTACAGGTGTGTTGTTATTTTCAGGAAAAGGTGAAGTGGTATGAGATGTCACTGACAAAGCCCACTTCCTCTTGCAGATTTGAAATTTGAGCAGTTTAATTAAAGACTGTTTCAGCTCCATGTCCACTAAATCTCTTCTCAAAGGCAAATTAAATATTAATCTCTAACAGCATTGTAACCTTAAATCGATATTAGGCTTTTTCATTTATATAATTTGCAATACTCTCTAATACACTGGTATATTTTATATAATTTTTTTTATATATTACATTTTTTAAATTTTAAAAGCTTATGTAAATTAAACATAGGCTTGCCTACCTCCTGGCATAACATCCAAGTACTAATGCAACAATCTTGCTTCATAACAAGAAATGCTTTCCAACACTACTCTCAAGAGAGAGAAATATGAAGAGTTTCCCAAAATTGTTTGAAGGCGTTTTTATTACCACAAATTTATTCAAGAAGTACGACCTAATAGGCCACCAACACTAGATGATGTTGACACTTTGATCTTCTGTATTATTTTTCACAGGACGGGAAGATGCATCAGCAGACCCTCCTCATGCTCTGGCTGCCCTGTCCTGCAACCAGAGGTGGCTTCCAGAGGCAGCAGAATGATTCCTCCCTCAGCACCACTGCCCAGCATCCCCTCCAGGGCCAGGGGGCAGCACCCACAGCCCTTGCACTTTATTCATATATTCCTGGGGGGAAAAAAAAAGAAAGAAAGAAAAAAAAGAAAGGGAATTCCAGAAAATCAAGTGTACTCACATCAGCTCCCGGCTCTCCAGGCAGCCCAGGGGATCCTGGTTTGCCTGCATCCCCATCTGGACCCTTCAGGATTGAAATGGACAGTTAAGCATGTTTCACAGAGGGAAGCAGAAACAAAACTCAAAACTGCTTCTCTGGCAGAAGCAAAGGCAAAGTAGCTGAAATCACTTACTGGTGGGCCAGGGGGGCCGTTCGGGCCTCTCTCCCCCTACCAAGATACAAAAAAAGGAAGGTATTAGCCAGAACTACAGCAACCTTTTGTGGTACTTCAGGAAAAGCACTGATTTACAGATTATCAGAAATATTCCTGAACTGACTCTTATTGTAGAAAATAAATATTAAATCCACATCATCTTTCTTACAGACTAACAGAAATCATCACAGAAACTTCTGACAGGAATCAAGAGAGCACACATAGTTACTCCTATCAGGAACAATGGCATGAATCCTTATCATTGTTTAGGGTGAGCAATTCTACGTAATCCCTTTTGACATTAGTTTTATAAAACCCCTACACCCCATTTATGGCAGATAATCACAGCATATGATGCTGATTACATAAAATAAACAATCCTGAGTTTTCCATACCAAAGATAATCTGAAAAGCTGCTTTCCCCCTCACTCCAGCCCACTACAGAGTATGAGACCCACGGATTTCTACATGCATCAGCAGCCACATTCAAGTTCCTCAGGATCAAATGCTGACAGCCAACACAGATACACCTCAAGGCATTTCCTATTTCCTGGGCAGGGCATGGGAAACACTTACATCAATGCCATCAATACCGGGAACTCCTGGTGGCCCTGGTGGACCTGGGGGGCCTGGTGGACCAGGGAGACCTCTCTGACAAGGAGTAAAAAAAAAGGAGCAATTAGAGCCTGCAGAGCCAGTCTGGGGGCGAACAGCACAATGAGAGGCTGCGATTTAGTCCGGGGGTCACAGCTATGACAAGGAGCTGCATCCTCACTCCATGCATATCACAGGCCCTATGTCCCATTCTGACTGTCCCTGCAAGGACTGGCAACAGTGCCCTCACCCAGGGAATGGGGAAGGTGTTGGACCCCCCCTCCCCGGGCCCAGCCACCCTTCTGTGCCCACAGTGCTGGCAGGACCAGGGCAAGGCAATGGGACTCCGCTCCCCTCCAGCAGGATCTGAATGCCACATGGCAATGGCAGGGTGGCAGAAATGAAAGTGACGTTCGCAAATCAAACACAAAATTCACTACACTACTCTGATTACTCATTCAGCCAACACAAAGGAGAGAGTCTTCTGATAGTTTGTACTAGAAAGAAAATTTAAAACAACCCTTTCCCTACTTCACTGACAGGCTCATTGGTTTCCCTGATTCCTCAGGATTACATTAACCTCTACAGAGGCACTTTGTCAAAGCTCCAGGCTCCCTAGAGGAGGTAGCAGGAGCTGTGGAAACTCAGGGAAAGGCTGTTAGAGGTCTCCGTGCCTATAATGAGGGTCTCTGTTCTCCTTGGAGCGAGTTCTGCCTGCGGCCCCACAACGGGGCTCTGTGAGCTGGAGGCAGCCCCGGGCCCTGAGCCTAGTGCCTTGCTCAGCACAGCGCTGCTGCTTTGGGCATCTTTCCTCCACATGCCAGACTTCCGAGAAATAATCCATCCTGCGTGGTAGCTGCATGTGCAGCTCGGGTGTCCCCAGGCACCTGCCCTGTGCTCCCCAGGTGGGCACACACCCGGTGCCACCGCCCGGGGGTCAGCTCGCCCCTGCACCCTTCAGCAGGTCGGTGCCAGGGCACGGAACAGTATCCATCGCTCCCTCTGCACCAGCACCCCGAGCAACATCCCTTTCCTCGCACTTACCTCGATTCCCGTCTGGGTTATCTGCGAGGGGAAAAAAAAAAAAAAAAAAGCCAAAGTCAGAGCAAACTTACTTGAGTCAGGCAGAGGCAAAGTGCCTGCAGGAAAAGCCCCAGGGGCAGGAGGCGCCGGGCCATGGATGGAGGGAGCAGGCTCGGAGCGGCTGCCGGGGAAGGTGAGCGCGGCTGCGGCCCCTCCCGGCTGCGGCCCGGCCCTGGCGGGATTGGAGGAAGGCTGCCGGGCAGGGGGGATGCGGTGCCAGCAAAGCCTTAACCCTTTGAACCCTTTGCCCTGCTGCTGTGGCTCGGACACCGACCCCGCCGTCCCCGGTAGGGCGGCCGTGCGGGGAGGCACCGCGACAGCGACAGCGACAGTGACAGCCCCCCCGGCTGCCAGCGACAGAGCCCGCGGGTGTCCCAGCCACGCAGCCCCTCAGGGGACAGCGAGGAAGCAAGTCACGGAAGGGTTAAAATGAGGGGGCTGCTGCTGCCGCTCTGCGGGGTTGGATTTCTAAAGGCACCGAATTCCAGGTAGGTGTGGTAAAAAAAAAGAGCATCTCCCGCCGGAGGAAAAGCGAGGCTCCCGTGGGCTGTAGCGGAGTACAGGACAGGGCAGGACAGGACAGGACAGGACAGGACAGGACAGGACAGGGCGCTCACCCGAGCCGGCAGCTCGCCACAACCTTCCCGCTGGGGTCGCAGGGGGTCGCAGTGAATCACCATCCACTGGATCTCGAACTGGCAAAGGACATAAAGATCGTGTTAATTCAGGTCAGGGTGTCCCGCTGGCCGAGGGTGTAAGGCAGGAATAGCGGCACACTACGGAGAGATTTAAACAGCAGGTATTTAATGGCAATAGCTACAGGTGTGTGCGGGAGAGCTCTCTCCGGAGCAGTGCTTCGCCCTCTATTCCCCCACCCCTGACCGTGGAGGTCTTTTAAAGACGGGGCATAAGGGATTTAAAGAGAGAGATTAATCAAGTGTCGTTTTTTACATATTCTTTATAAGCGCTGGCATTTTTCATCACACTGTATGGTTGTTTGACCAGACATACAAAAAGTTTTTCTCTGAGTGGGTAGTTGTGCCCTTGGAGAATGGCAGGGCTGAGGATGGAAACATGGTCCAAGCATGAGAAGTTCAAAAAGCAGGTTCATATGCACACTGGTGACAGACTGCAACTGAGTAACATACTTCTGTGAAATTTCACATCTTCTTCAAACTTTAGTATATGGTACTGGAAAACAACACAGGATTAAGGATTCTCTTTTCAGAAGCTGCTACTGAAACTTGCTTGATGTGCTATATGGGTCAAAAAACAAACGGGCTGCTGAAAATTACTGAATTGCTTGAACACAGAGCTTCAGAAGTATATCCATTGATATATAATGCACCACATGGAATTCTAAGTACCAGAAGCATATTAAATTGTGCCTATTTATTGTATCTCAGTTTTAAAGTCTTGTGTTGTTTTCCCTTCACATCACACATAGTATCAGCCTTCCTTATGAACCACTGAGTGGTTTATCCAGAGATTTTTCAATTTGGTGATAACATTCAGAGGTTTCTATTCCTTTCCTTTTATTACAGATGCCTGAGGAGTTGGAGGAGAATTTTTTTTTCCTGTTACAACCTAAATCAGAGTATTTTCCATACCAATGTTCTATATTTCTGGAGAAACAGAAAACAGAAGTGTCCAGAGTCTTTCAGTTCTCATTTCTTTGCATCCCCAAGTCTTTCTTCTTATTCCATGAGCTAAAGTAGCTCCCCACCATCACTCTCACGACATAATGTCTTGGTGCTTCCTGGCTGCTTTCTGTGGGATACCTCATTGTGCTCTTCAGTCCCAACCCATAGCTGACACAGGAGGCAGACTGTCCACCACGCTTACATTGACTTAGTTGCTTACTGACTGCTAGAACTAGTAAATGTTTTGAGTCTGAAGTCCTTTAAAATCTCTGCAAGACACCACATAACCAAAAGTTGAAAAGTTGCTGCTTTTTTTTATTTTTGGCTTCCACCTCCTCACTTCAATGCTGCCACTCCTGAAATCC
The DNA here is from genome assembly GCA_013398175.1 of Climacteris rufus. Lineage (NCBI taxonomy): Eukaryota > Metazoa > Chordata > Aves > Passeriformes > Climacteridae > Climacteris > Climacteris rufus. The sequence goes on along the minus strand of VZRZ01002089.1, from coordinate 361,207 downwards.
TCTTTATCACATCTCTACTGTTCTGTTTGCTTTGCAGTCATCCCAGTTTCCAGAGTGCTGAGACTAGAGCACAAGAGAAACTGTACCCTTGTTTCTTTTACCTGTTATCTGACACCACCATCTGAGTCAATTGTCTCCCTCCTTTATCCACTTCTCATTTCAAACCCCCCTCGTCAATAGCCAATTGAGTATCATAATATACATATAAAAGAACTAATACTAATTTAATACTACAAGGCAGCCATAGCAGCAGACAAAACAGTAGTAAGTTGTCAACATCACTCTCACACTACATCCAAAACACAGTACTGTACCAGCTACTAAGAAGAAGGTTAGATCTATCTGTCTTGAGGCTATATAAAACAATAGCTGATATGAAACCTGTCTGATTTTTCAAAAAATGAAAAGTGAAACACTCCTGGTGGCAAGGTAGTAAAAGATGTGAATAGCTGCTCATTGATTTAGTAGAGGTGAGAGAAGGGCAAATGTCTTCTAGCCTTGCTGTCTAGATATCTTTTCTCTTGCCAGTATTTCACAATGATCTTGTTGATTGTGTTAAGCTGATTTAAAGGATGCCATTATTTTGAAGATATCTCATGTAGGTGTTCTTTTGATATCAATACCCAGTGTTATTAAGGATTTAGTACAGGCACAAAGTTCTCAGAATTGAGTCTCAAATAATTTAGGGGTAATCATACAGTGAAGATATTAAAATGCAATCTTTCAAACCCATAGGTGTTGTGCTGGTCTTGGCTGGGGTAGAGCTAATTTTCTTCACAGTAGCTGGCAAGGAGCTATTTTGGATTTGCACAGGGATGATTTTGTTATTGCTGAGCAGTGCTTGGACAGAGTCAAGGCCTTTTCTGCCCCTCACTCCACCCCATCAGTGAGAAGGCTGGGGTTGCACAAGGATTTGGGAGGGGACACAGCCAGGAAAGCTGACCCCAACTGACCAAAGGGATATCTCAGGCCATATGGCATCATGCTCAGAAAACAAAGCTGGGAGAAGAAGGCAAGGCCAGGGAAGAGTTTAAAGTGATACTGATTGTCTTCCCAAAATCTTCACTGCTACATGTGATGGACCCTGCTTTCCTGGAGATGGCTGCCTGCCATTAGGAAGTGGTGGGAAGTGGTGAATTAATTCCTTGTTTTGCTTTGCTTGTATGCATGACTTCAGCTTTACCTATTAAAGTGTCTTTATCTCAATCCACAACCTTCCTTACTTTTACTCTTCCAGTACTCTGCCCCATCCCACCATGGAGCAGAGTGAGTAAGTGGCTGTGTGGGGCTTAGTTGCTATCTGGAGTTAAACTACAAAAGATGTTTAAGACCCATAGGTCAATATTCTTGACATACTTTTGCCAGGTTTCCTACAGGATTTCTGTTTCCTCTTAATTTCTTAGTCAGCACAGATATAATTAACTCTGTTTGTTCACTGTTTTGTCCTCCTAAGTTCTACAGAAATTCCTGAAAATGCCCACAGCTTCGTACATCTCTATATCAATCACATAATTCAGTTGTCTTATTAGTGCTTTATATGAGAGAGGTGAAGGTTAAAATGCAAATGAGACCTAAATATGTCGGGTAGTATTTTCAGTAATATAAAATCAGTCACAGGAGTTCATTTAGCAGTACCATAGGCTTTAAGGAAAACCATGATCCTCAGAGAATAGTTGTAGGTCTCTTCTGGAAGAACTAGCTCCCTGTACCCCACTGAGCTATTGTTGGCTTGGTGATGATTCAGGGGAAGCCATCCCTCCTGGGGAAGCACAACTCAGCTAAGCAATTTTTCCTGTGGAGAGTTTCTACAGTATTTTATCAAGGATATTTATATTTCTTCTAAGAGAGGTCTGCTATCAACCGTTTGTACATTTTCTAAGTGCCCAAGAATAGACTACATATATTTAAATGTATCTCATTCTAGAGCTATTTTAGACAGGTTTTATCCACTTTTCTACATCTCTGCATTAGGTTTTTAGAGCTTCGTTTTCCTTACTACTTTTTTCAAAGCCTTCAATTTGTGCAGCCAGTTCTGGTGTTATTTGACTTTCCATAGCAAGGGTTCAGCCTTCTGAATGTGAGATTCCTCACTTTTTACAGTACACAGACACAATCTGTTCTGTGGTGTAAATTAATCCCTGTTCAGCAAATGTTGACAAGCAGCTTCCTCTTAGACATTACAAGTCATGTGGCTTCCCTGAGCCAGTTAGCAGCATTAAATGTCAATTAAATAATGAGCAAGAGTCACTTCTAGCAAAGTGTTTAGTGTCTGTTATGAGAAAAACATGGTAATACCTCTGAAATAACAGGAACCAAGGCAATTATATCATCTCACAGAAGTTATAATTTGAGCAGTAAGAAATTAATTCCCTTACCTTCCTATAAAAAAAATGTGATTTAGGAAGTAAGTTCCTTTTCAGTTTTGAAATGATGCTATAACTCATATTGCTTAGAGTTTATAGTGGTTGATTTGAATTACTTTTAGATAAAATGATAAAACTTTTAGCTACTTTTATCCAAAAAAGAAAAAACATGAAAGGCAGCTGCAAACTTGCATAAAAATTTGCCCTCCATAATAAATTCCAGAAATTTTGGAATAAATCTTTGTAAAGACTCAAAGGCAAGATGCAGTTTCTAATGGAACTAGAGCTATTACTCTCCTAGACAATCATAGTAAAAACAAGCAATAAAGAATTCCTTTTGAAATTATACATATCAGAGTGCACCTATGAGAAGTTGACCTACTCTGCAAGATAAATAGAGCCCTCACGCAATGCTGCAAAAAAAGAATAGGAAACACATAATTTATGTCCTTTTAAAATTATACCACTGGAAGTAATACACTTTGGTAAAGCTGGGGAGTAAATTAAAACCTGTGCCTAGGGCATATTAAATAACTAAGGCCGCTGAGATTTTTAAACTGAGTATAGTCAAGCTAGTTAAAGGAAAAGCCTAGAATATCCCCAAACACAGATTTATTTAGTCAATTTAGAGAGAAATAAAGTACACAGGCTAAAAGAGAAACTTCTTGAATACAAACAAATATTTTAAAATTCCTAGTCCATCTGACTATGTAATTCCTTTATCATCATTTCAGAGAATATGGACTTCCTAAATCTTTTTATAATATCAGGTTGGACCGCTACCATTGTCACTTTGGACTTCATAGTACATTTCATAGGCCATGAAATCCAATCTAGTGAGTTCTAAGTCAGTTCTGTCTAAAATGAAGTGTATTTTTGGACATCCAAACTCAGTTTAAGAATATAGTGTCATTCTTACTTTCCATCTTCCCTGATGACTTGTTCCAGAACTTAATTATTCTTTTTGTCAAAAAGTGTGCATCCGTCTCCTGTTTTAAGGCCTAACTTATGCAAAGATTTGATTATTTTCATAAAATATGTTCCATATGACTGAATCTTCCCAGAAACATACTAAAGCTATAAATAAATAATTTGCATGGTAAGTGGTGAATTGTGTCAATTATTTTATTCTATTTTGTTCTTTCTTTTTTAAAGGAGGTTGTCCTATAATGAAAGTAGCTTCACATTGGTGCCTAATGATATACAATCTTAAATATAGACAAGGCAGAACTTAATGCTGGACACTTTCCCCTCATCAGACATCTGAAGAGCTCTAGGTAATCAGTGTTCTTCATTTGTATACCTTGTGGAAAAGACCAAGTCTCTGCAAAACACAGGCTGGAGAAGAAAGAAGATAAAATTCCAAATTTCTTTTCTGTTTTTCCTTGCTTGTACAATCCAACCCAAAGGTGAGACAGAGTACCAACAGAAGGCCAAGGGCACCTTGATACAACATCTCTCTCCTAATTTGTTGACTGCCTTTTGGAATCACTACTTCAATAGGCAACAGGAACCCTCCCTGTTTTTAAAGGGATGACTCTGTGTCTAACTTGAGGGCAGTTTGCTGTAGAACTGTGCCCTAGGGGCTGTAACACTATTACATTAATGCCTATATCTTTCTCTGCATTTAATCTAAGTATCTTTCCAAAGAGGAAAATAATATTTGCATAGATTTTTTCATCCTAGTAATGCGCATAGAATAAGTGCAATGTGTAAGGTTTTCATCAACCCACCCATCCATTCATCTATCACTATCCCCCGGAGCAGTTAGCAAAGCTAAGATACATATGCTAATATGTAATATGTTAATTGTCACATTATCAGCTCCAGCTGATAACTTTTGAAGCACATTTTCAAAGACTAACTCTAGTTTTCAACAGAATTAATATAACTTTTCAGCTATTGATATTTTCTAATCCACATCTGTAACAACATGCTAGATAGACCCCTTCACACACTTGTGGCAGCTTTCTGTCAGCATTCTTCAAATAAAACATCTCAATCCAGTGTGATACTGTAACTAAACATACAGAGGTGATGAAACATGAAATGCTTCTGTTGTTGCAATGTTTTCCCTTTCAGGTTTACACAGTGCTGGTGAACCTGTGTCCATGATTTTTGGAAACACTGGCAAATATAGTTAAAAAGCATGTCTCACTTCACTCTTTTTGTTTCAAAGTTGTTATAACACTTAGGTATAGGGATGTGGAAAGTGGTTACAATATGTTGAGTATCTGGTTCTTTTTTTTTGCCATTCAATTTGTTTTGAAATTAGTACTCTGTGGAAGTAAAAGGATTATAGCAAAAGGAACATAATATATGAAACTTTGCAAGGTTTAATGCATTTTTTTCAACTGTATTTTGAAACTATTTCCTTTTAAGCTAAAAGTGAATTGAGAAATAGACTTCCCAAAGTCCTACATGTAATTTAGTGCCACAGTAGGACAAGTTTGTCACATCATTCACCATGAAGTGCACTATAACTCATTAGCTGAGAAAAAACTAGCTGAAAAAAAACACTTCCATGGATGTCTGAAATGCAAAATACAGATGTGACAGCTCAGCTACAAATATCTTTCTGTCAGAGATTATAAGTATGTCACTTTGTATTTGTTTTATAGTAATTGCTCATCTCAGAAACTAAATCAGATAATCGAATAATAAAATCCCTGAGGCTTTCATACTGAATTTTCTTTGCAGAGGAGCGTGAAAGCATTCCATATTTACTGTATGTCACCCCCAACATTATTTTCTCCATCAAAACAGCTGTCTTTGCAGTGTAGTGCCATGAACAGGATATTTCACCACTAAATTCACCAACAGATTACAGAAAAAGTTTTTCTCTGTCTACTCTTACTGCAGAGAATAAAGGAGCACTCCATTGTGAGTTTAGGTGTCTACTACAATGCACAGGGAAAGTTAAATATCTAAGAAAGGGATCTGCAGAAGTCATTATATGGGGGTGGAATGCCCTGAGCTAGCCAGGAAAGGTATTGTGGAAATGGGTGGGTGTTCTGTCTAAACCATGCTGAGCCCTTTTTTGGCTTGGATCTAGTCTCTGATGTTACCCTTATCCCTCACAAAAGATTTACAAACAAAAATCTTCCTTAAGATTTCTACTCCAGGTCAGCCTTGTGCAAAAAAACTCCAGCTAATTAAATATTAAAAGTGGCCATGTTAGCATGGTCATACCAGGAAGCACAATGATTGAAACAGTCTCCTGAAGGATAAGTACTCACTATAATCTCTGATTTAAACCCGAGTTTTAAGTGTAGGTCTCTTATTTTCTTCAGTGTAGTTCAAAAAGAACTAGCTACAGGAGATAATCTCTTTGTATTAATGATTTTAAATATTTGTTCTGCCAGAGACACATTTAATTATCTCTAGGTGATAGTTGATGCACGCGTATGAGGGTTCTCAGTTCTGCTCAATTAATGTTTCACTCTCTTTGGTGTGAGGTACAGCCCATAAATCCATGTCCTTAAACTTCTTCTAGACCAAGCTCCACACATGAGATAAGCAAAGGAATGTCCAGCTGATACATGCAAACAAATCAGAATCCAGTGACAGAAATGTGGGTGTCTGAGAATTTTCATTGCTGAAACTTAGACATAACCTTGGTCAACTCTTAACTTATACGGTTTAAGTATATATATGCAAACTTTTAAAAGCACAGCTAGTACTTACCTGTCAAGGAATTGTTATTTTCTGCCATTTCTGCTTTCAGAAATAAATTAAGCATGCATTCCACAAAACAAAACCCCACATTTAATGTAAAACACCTTTTGCAGTAATAAAAGATTTTGGAACTTACCGGAACTGAAATTTGAGGATTATTTTTAAGTTTTCCAAGCACAGCTAAGCCATCAATGCTGATTTTCCCTTTTGGTTTTATGTTTAAAGATTCTATTTTAATACAGTCAATAAAAAGTGTGACACTGTTTGCTTCCACAATTATCATAAGCTTGTGCCATTGGGAGTCAAATAAGAAAGGCAAATGCAAAAATGAGGCTGTGTGGAGTCTTCCATCTGCTCCTTTATAAGAAAATTCAACGCTTTTCGTTGGACCATTGAGATTCACTCCAACTTGTTCTTTTCCTGAGGAATCCTGAATCTGCCAAATAGTCCAGTATTTCTGTAGTGTGGCCCCAGTCATCCGAAATGTAGTTAAAAAAGAATATTCATCGGGCAATCCATTGGAATATATGGCACTGTGTAGGATCAAAATACAGTATATTTGTTGTGTATTTGTTCTGAAAAGCTCCACATATCACCACAGAGTAATGAGAAACCAGTACTCAGTGGAACCATATTTCAACCACTCCTGTATCAATGTTCTTCTGCATGCAAAGTCCCAAAACAAGGTGTTATTAATGGCAAAAGGAACTGGTTCAAAACTGTGGGTTCTTCCAATGTTTTACAATATTTACAATGTCTTTCTAATGTAATGGATGGACCAACAAGAGACTTCTACTTCAGATTTAGAAAGTATTTCCTACAACTATCCTATTTTCTACTATTAGCCTTATAAAATCAGGCAGTATAGTATGACTTTATAATGGACCAGGGAGACAGTGCAGATGTGATTTGACTTTGAAGGCATAAGAATGTCTTTTGCAAATGCATTTTCTTGTTCAGCCTGCCACTAGCCCTTTTGTTAAGATATTAGTTATCACTGCAGCAGAAATCATTCAACAAATGATTTGTTGACAAATATACAGGTGGTGAGAACCCACACTAAAAATGCATTATGTCCTGTGGCATTCAAACACAAGACTATGAGTAGCATATGTAATTGCCACATATAAAACATCTCATTTTTTGCACTCCAGTAAGCTGAGATTTGGGAAATGTTGCCCTGACTTTTGCAGTTCTGGATGTTTTCATTCTTTTGTAGCTAGTTTCTCACATTCTTCTATGTAAACATAGCCATGTTATTGTAACTGTATCTTATCATTTACATTCCTTTCTCCTGGACACAGAACTTTGATGGACATTTCCTTTGACCACTGTAATTGAGGGAGGAAAGCTTATTTCCTCCAATGAACAGTGATTTCTAAATGTATATATAATAAAGAAGGTGGGTTTCACCCCCCCTTCTTCCTTCTCTCTCCTCCTTGCTGGTAACAGATGTCTCATCTCTTCTTTTGTGTCATTACTGCAACAGGGAGCAGTGGAGCACTGGCTGTGTCACTGTGCAAGACAGTAATGTCATTTTTTATCTTACATGTACCACTGAACCTAGTAGAATATTTAAGAAATAGGCCTTTCCATATTCTGTGGATCATAAAACTCTAGTGTCATATTCAGTTGACATCAGTACATTATTTACCACCTATCTACATTTAAGAATAAGTTTGAATAAATTTCTTAAGCATGAAGATATACAGAGATACTTTGTCCCAGCTTTCATCAGAATAACTTCCCAGACAAGAAAGCATTTTGAACAAAGATGATTTTTGAGTGGCAGATCAGCAGCTATTTAGATAGCATTAGTGAACCTCGGGATTTAGGCTGTGGGGGGAAAAAAGCAGGAAAGTGGAATAACAACTCTTATTCTGTATGCTACTGTACTAGAAAAAGAGTACTTTCAGAAGCAATCTCCCTAGTTTGTGGTTAGTGTCCCAAGCTGTAGTGCAGCTATGTTCCAGCAGGCAGCGGCACAGCCTCAGCAGATCGCAGCGAGGAGAGGGCAAGCCTGGCAGCGGCAGCAGTGGCTTTGCCTCAGCAATAAAATACCTGCACTGCTGGTGTTTTTCCTTTTCCCTTCGAACCTTTACATACACCTGAGAGCCAGTGCATAAGAAAGGGAAATGTTTAGCTGGAAAAGTAGCTCATTACACAGGGTGTGGAGACATACAAAGTTGGAAGAGGGTGTTCCTTGCCACGATCTTTAACGTGTCTGTGCTTTGCTCTGATTTGTCTCTGATGACTGCGGATGAAATCGTTTGTCCCAGCTGGTTTTGTTCAATAGGATTTTTGTTCAAGGATCTAACTTGTTGGGTTTTCTCATCATTTAGCTTTGAGTTGTATCTTGTGATCCCAAATGCAAATGTCAATGTGTGGACGTTGTACCTTTCCCCATTCTGAGCACTTTGCAGTATTTACTGCTGTCCCCTAAACCTCCTTGTGATAGGTTTCTGGCTTATGCTACAAGCTCATATATTCTTTTCTGCTCCAGAAAAATGCTTCCTCTCCCTATCCAGATATATCTTCACTCTCACTAAGCTTCTGATCCAATTCAGCACATCTTTTATGGCTCTTTATGTCCATCCTCTATAATATCTCTTACACAAGTATTTCAATCTCCTCTACTGCTAAAACCTTAGCTCAGCTGGGTCATTTATCCAGGTACTGAATCCCATTTGGTCTTGCACAAGAGCTTGTTTTACTACTAGCATGCTGAAGGTGGTATTGTTAGGTAATTTTTAAATAGCCTCCGTGTGGCATTCAACTTCATTAAGTCCAGTGACTCCAGGGGATCTGATACACGGAGCCTAAAAGAAGCAGTACTCCTCCCAGATCCTCTGTGGAGAGGTTTTCAGTCTTTCTCTGCACTGCTAAGTTTTTCTCATCCCACCTCAGAGGACATAACTAAACTGTCAAAAAAAAAAAAAAAAAAAAAAAAAAAAAAACAAAACAAAGAAAAACCTAGTACATAAACACACTATTTGATTACAAGATTGTTTATACCAGATTGGCAAATGAATGTTTTGCACCGTATTTATCTATAGAGTTAGTACTTTTCAAACCATTATATGGGTTCTCCTTCTTTTATCAGACATTAAAATTAGGAAAGAAATATATTCACTTTTTCAAGAGATATGCAAAGAAGAGAAATTGTGTAAGAGTTTCTGTAATTGGTAAGAGAAAAACGAATTATAAGAAATGTATATCAAACACTAAAGATAAAAAGTGCACAAATATGGATAGGTATTTACATTTTTAAATAATTTTAATAGTCAATCGGAACAGCTGCCTTTAGGTTGAAGACTCAGTACCAGTAACATGACTCAACACAGTGAAGCATGACCCATCACCAGAAAGGCAGACTGCAGAGGACTGTTACTGTATAAAACTTATACCTATAATTCTACAAGTAAAGCAGAGACAGATTTTCATCTCATTTACTCCAACAGTAATGATCCTTTAGTGCTTTCAGTGTATTTCAGAGCACAGTTCTTCCCAATGCCTGTAAACCCTACACAGGCAAAACCCTTCTGAAGTCAACAACTTAAAATGCTAAATATTTGGAAGCCATGGCAAATTTAGCATGGTATTTAAATAAAACATTGCAGATAAGTTTTTCCTCCACCTCACTGTAAAGTGAAGAGTAATGGAGTCTGCAATCTTATTGAACAGCTGAAAACTGGATAAGCACTCAAATTGTTTCTGAAAATTATTTTTAACATAGTTGTTTCCAATTCCACTGTTCTATGGAAGAGAATCAAGCGATTATAAATTTAGATTCAGGTAAATGACCAAAGAAAGAATTAATATGGAAAAATATTTCAAGCACAAAACCCAGATTTATTCCTAACCCATTTCCTATCCACTTTAAATTTCTAGGGATATAAGCCATAAGTGCATTTCTTTAAATTTAGTTTTGTATCTTAAGTTTTTAAGAAAAACATTCCAGGCTTGCTTTCCTTGTATACTCATACTATTATTAACTGCTTTAGTTGTTTAATGCATACAAGGTCAGGTCAATTTTTTTTTAATCGGATATTTGAATATTCGCTTAATTTTTTTAAGTATTGGAGGGTGGGAAGTTTGAAACGTTTGTAGTTCATCTATGGTGACTTCTGAAACCCTATTATTTCTTTTCATCTTTTTCATAAATAGCTAAGATTCTTACTAATCCCGTATCTTGGATGCTTACCAGAAAGATTTGTTTGAGATTTCAAAGCTAAGTCCTCCAGGTTTTGATACAACCAAGGTAAGTCATGTGGCTAAGGGGATGACAGCGCTGACCCACCCCACTGACTTCAGCATCCGTCAAGAGAAGAGTGTGTTAAAAGGTTAACTACGTAACTATTTAAATTCTACAGAGTAACCTCTTATTAACTTTGTTTCTTTGAGTTAATTTCTCAGGTGAGCTCCATTACCCACTTAAGTTACTTAAGTTAACTTACTCGTTGCTAAATGAAGATTTAGAAACGTTAGCACAACCCACTGGAGGTGGCTGTGGAAATTGCTGTGGCCAATTTCATGATAATGCAGTATCGTGTACTCAGGGTTGAGGGTTCTTTTGCTCAATCTGGAGACACTTGTGTCTGCATCTCCTGAAGCTGCCTAGAATCACAGCTGACCTGGCAGGCACTACATGGCAGCAATTGAACAAGCAATAACAATAAAGCTTAGCTCGGCACTTTTAAAAGCCTAAAAATCTGCCCTAAGTCATTAACCAGAAGTCGTTTGTTTTGACTCATTACTCTCAGCTGAACTTTATTATTCAGAAACTTCCAGTTCTGAGCTAATTACTTCTCTTATGAGCTAATTCTCTTCTTAGCTGCATTTTGTCTTTTCTGTTTCAGCGTCATCATCAATATCTATGTAGGACAGCTTACTTCCAATGTAAAAGGAAAAGCACCTGGAGAATGCTGGTGGCTGAATGTAGAAAAGCCCAACCTTCAAGCATATGCACTTGGGGAGTATTACTTCACAGAGAAGCATTATTCCCAAAGGAAAAACAGCCAGAAGACCAGCCCTTGAAATTCTCTGGATGTTCCAAGCTTATTGATAAAGCTTTATGAAATTCCTCTTTTGTGTGTGTGTGTGTGGTGACAGCTGCATTTGTGAAGTCAAAGGTTTAAGATTTCATCCAATGCTTAGATAACTAGCCCTTTTCCCACACATTAAAAAGTCTATATATTTCTTTGTGTTAATATATTTTTTTAAAGTTTTCCGTTAAAAGTTATCACCAGGATTAATTTGTTCTTACTAACTGGTGGACGCCTATAACAAGGGCAGTGATTAAATTGAAAAATGATGGGTTTACCATGTCCAGAGAAACCAGCTATGCATCATGGCAGCTCCACACAAAGTTATAGCACACCATTATTACACGAGGAGCACTGTATTGATTCTTCAGCAGATTTCCTGCTAGAAGAAGCACTGGCCAATGGGAATTTATTAGGATAACAGGAGAAACTAAGTTTTAACTTGTGTGCAATCATTCTGCTCATTCTGGGATATGCTTCTGGGCCTTGGAAAGCATGCTAAGCAGCAAATCCCGTCTGTGTGAGCGCCCGCTCACGGCATTCCCGGCCCGCGGCGGGCGACGCTTCAGCACCGCGGGTGCGGACAGCTCCGCGGGGCCGGGGCGGGCCGGGCGGTGTTCCCGACCCTGCCCTGCCCTTCCCTGCCCTTCCCTGCCCTTCCCTGCCGTGCCCTGCCCTGCCCGACCCTGCCCTGCCCTGCCCTGCTCGACCCTGCCCTGCCCTGCCCTCCCATCCCCGCCCCTACTCAGCCCTCTTCTTCCCTCCAT